>CM052131.1:9513888-9728716 GCA_028454255.1 Halictus ligatus
GTCAGGTCTGTCTGTCTGTCTGTCTGTCTGTCAGGTCTGTCTGTCTGTCAGGTCTGTCTGTCTGTCTATCAGGTCTGTCTGTCTGTCTGTCAGGTCTGTCTGTCTGTCAGGTCTGTCTGTCTGTCTGTCAGGTCTGTCAGGTCTGTCAGGTCTGTCTGTCTGTCTGTCTGTCAGGTCTGTCTGTCAGGTCTGTCTGTCTGTCTGTCTGTCTGTCTGTCTGTCTGTCTGTCTGTCTGAGAGAGAGAGAGAGCGAGCGAGAGAGAGAGAGAGAGAGAGAGAGAGAGAGAGAGGAAGGGATGCGAGCGCTTGAAACTTGACCATCGTTGCTGGTTTGCGCTCTCCTTATGCAACTATCGGGCTCAGCCCCGTCCTCTCCCACTCCCGCTCACGATTCAACTTTCCTTCGGGCTTTCCTTCACTTTCTAGCAAACTTCGCTTCAAATTAATTTTGCAATTCTAACTTCTGACGGCCTCCGTTGCTCTCCACTCGATCCCTGTGCAACGACCTGTCCGGTCACAAATGTCACTGTTGCGAAACAACGTCGTCCAGCCGACTGTACTATTGCCGTTCGTTGGAATTAACCCTTTGCGGTGGTATCAAGTTTATGCATAGGTGTCACGCTGGTCGGAGTTCATTTTCGTTGGACGAACAGTAATGCATAATATACAAGATTATGAAGGAAAAACAAAATTTATTCACTGTTTTTGAAATTTTAGATATTTATAACACAATAATACGCTTTAATTTTATGTAAAAATTATATTTTATATTCTCCATCCCGTGGTATGGTTATCTATAAAAGAGTCTGGGAAAATCGATAGGTTCCGTGCAATGAACAGGTACATTAGGTCCAACAATCTTAGATCTCGTCGAAAAATTAGTTTTTGATTTGGTCTGAGTATGTGTGCGTAACATCTCTCCAAACAGTAAATTCATTCGTATAACTATTCACATTTTCATCATTTTTTTTCTACTTCACTATCGCTGGGAACTTTGTCACTATCAGAATCACTAGTACAAATATTTCCAAGACAGCGGTTATCACTTTCTATATCACGGTCAGCGTTCAAAGAATCAAAATAAGTTTCGTCATCGCTACTCTTAATTTCACGGTACACTTCTTTCATTAACTTTCTTCTTGCCATTTTAGAGTATTATTTGGAAAATATTTTAAGAAGCGAAAGTGCCTAACTGCACTTCAACACAATTTGTAGAATATTATTTCGAATTCTCGTATCTCCGAAGCTTATCGGCTGAATATAACAGAAGATCAGTATGGTTCTTTGCTGTGGTGGCTGAGAGCAGACATACGACCGCAAAGGGTTAAATGGGGTCAGTAAAGGGGATCACTCGTGTCCGGACGATTTCGATCAGTGTATAAACATCACGTATTCAGCTTCATACTATTTACATTATAAAATAATTCAACAAAGTATTTGTCAAAATAATTTCGATAGTCTCAATTTAGTATGTTCAAAGGTACTATATTATGAATATTTTCAGATTTTTTAAAGAATTATCACTCACTAGAAACTTTGTTAGACATGAAAGACCCATCTTTACAGTTTCAGAAACTTCGTTCTTTCTTCGGTAATTTTTTAATGAAAGAAATTATTACGAAATCAAGATTGAAACATAATTCTGGAATAGATGAGAGTAAAGAGGACAAATTGAAATTTTTACGAGCGTGTTAATGCACGCTGCTATAAGCCTAACGTTGAATGCCTCTAGAAGTTATTAATCATACTTATCGCAAGCTATATTAATCACACACGAATTATGTTCTCGGGTAACCGAGCTACACCTTTATTAATGATACTTCTCGTAATCTCCTTCTAAACATATTTAAACATACTCTAGTATATTCAATTTGTCCGTTTTTCATCTGATTAGATTAACAACGTTCTCTATCTTTGCTCCCGTGCCAACGTGTTGGTATTGTACGTCTTCATAGTCATGATGACAAGTCAAATCTCGCTCTTTATCTCGTAACAAATGCATATAATTACTATTATTAATTATTACAAAACGTCAAGGGTAGATATGCCTTATCCAACGCACATATTAAAAGGTAGTTCTTAAAGCTTGTAGTTAAATCTAAAATCAAGAAATTCTCGGCTCTGAGAGTGAAAAATCCAAATAAGAAGGTATTTTCTTGAAGTATAAGTGTAGTAGAATATGTGTGGTGGATTTGTTTCAATTTGCAAGATCAATGTACTCGCAGGCGTCTCAAGAATGCAACTCGTGTTGCGTCAACCTATGTTTTCAAAACATACTCTACAAAAGAATATATAACTCACGTAATTTTGATTATTTCTACTTTAAAAAAATCACACATGTACTTCAGGTTCCAATAAGCGTGCGTGCAAAATTTCAATGAGGAAGGTTCGACAATTTCACTGACAAAAAATTCTCAAATTGTCGTGCGAAAAGGGCCTAGAAAACCAGAATACCTCCTTAATATCTATCAAGAAGAATCGATCTAACGAGATGAACAGACTTTCAACACCCTGTTTCCAGTGTCTAGCCGTGGCGGCGAAGTTGTCGAAGACCCTCCACGACGTATTCAATCCTCGATCCACGTTTCGTTCCACTTCACCCGGGATTTTTTGTATTTATTTCCGATCGCAGGGACCGCGGTGTCCCAGCGTAATACGATTTTACGAGCTCTTAAATTCGAATCACCGTGCGACAGGTTTTTCAAGGGTGGCCGTCTGTTCGCGAATGCATTTCCACTCGCGGACGCGAAGTGTGGGTAGACGGGGATCGGGGGCAGGGCGGGCCGTGGGCGCCTGAAACTTCCGGTAAGTTTCTTCCCCGTGGCACAGATCCGATTTCCGGACTGCACTTTTTCCCCCGATTCTGCGTGTTCTCCGTTTCCCGTTTCTTCTTCTCGTCGCGCCGGGGAGAATTCTCCGACGGTGCACGCTACCTTGTCGAACTTAACCCCCTCCCCATCCCCCGCTGAAATTAGATTGGACGGTATCAGCAGTCATCTACGGTCCCGCGTGTCTTTCCGTTTTTGTCCCGCCTCCTTCCAACTTCGTGCCGCCCCTCGTGCTTTCTTTTTCTTATCGGCTTGCACCGGTTGGTCGGTGTCAGCGTTTGTTCCCGTGTTGACCGTGTTATGATCACCGTTCGTCGCGTGAGACTGTTTGAAGTGTTTCGCAAGTGTCTCCTTCTCATTCCATAACTAACTGGTAGTTAGTGGAATAGTTTGGTTCGAGAGATTTTAAGTCTCGGTTAAACTTCACTTTGGGTGACCAAATATTTTCAACTTTTTTTTTATATAATCCTATAAATTTTCACGATAAAATGCCAAAAATGTCCAATTGATGAAAATGATTGGATTGTTCTCCGTTTTATGACTGTTTAACCGTGTTTGAGAGGTAAGAGCAGTAGAAACTTGTATCTATTGCTTTTAGATTCTTGAACTTTACTTATAAACGTAGAAAATATCTATGGTATTGTCCGAGTTTGTGTCCGTTTGACCGCGTTTGACAATAAAGTGAGTCGTCAGCTGGTGTCCGTTGTATTCGAAACCCAGAACACCATCTGTTAAACAATCAACGTAAGAAGCATCTTTGCACGCCCACGAATCCTAGTCAGTTTGATAGTGTTTGAGTAAAAGAAACGGTGCATAATATGCCTGTATTGGTCCTGCGATCACGAATGCCATTGGTCAACGAGAACCGTAAAAAACACGTTCGCAAACACTGGTAGACATGTGTACATACCTAAAAAGCAGTGTATGATCATAGAAATGGTTCTCAAAGTTGTGCCTACCGTTTCGAAGTCCCTGAATATCGTTCAGTTAATAATAAACATGAGAAGTGCCCTAGCACGCGATGCACGGGCCCGTTCATGAACCCGTAAACCCGGTTTATGAGCATTTGATTGCATTCGACTGACTTCAGTCCGTTCACGAGGGTGGCGCGGAGCACCACCAGCGAACCAGCAGATGCGTCGGTCGTAATTTCACTTTTTGATCTGGCGTCGGTCGCAAGAAACGGTAATTACTTCCGGGAACGAGAGAGTCGGACTGCCTCCGGTTCCTTTTTACAAAAGCGGACGGATACGACGGGGAAAAGCGTCGAGGTGGAAACGATGTTCGGTGTTTCGCGAGGAGCGATCTCCTCCGACTCGCCATCCTGGAACGATTAAGTAGCCTATTAACGACTGTCGAAGATTTGCATGCGACTCCGGAACCCTTTCACGTCCCGCGCTGCACCCATTCCTCTTCCCCGTCGACATCCTATTTCCTGTTTTCTTCGTCCCGAAACGCGATCCGCACCGTCTTGTCTCCCGTTAACCGTCTGAGAACGCCGGGTCCGCTGGAAAAAGTTCTTTACCTTAGCCGGAGACCGTCGCCGGCTCGCTGAATTATGGATGCAATGCTTTTCCGTTAACGAACACTTACGCCATTGCCCCGAGACACTTTGCACTCCAGATTTGCATTAATCTGCGGCACTCTGCCGGCCCGGACCCGATCGAATCTCGCGTGACTCGCAACGAACAATCGCGGCCAACCTCTCGTTTATTTTTTTTTAATTTTTATTTCCTGCTGTTTGCCGTTTCTGTTATTTATCCGTGAATTATTCTTGTGTTTATTCACCTTTTTCCGTACACCGCAATTTCTGCCCCAAAAAAACAGCCCTAAACATATTATATTCTGGCACAGTTACCTGTCCATTATATAACATAACAGTGTAATGTTATTAAATTCATCTATTTAATACTTTGTGTACGGTAAGCGATAATCGTCATTTTTAAGGAGATTAACCCGGTATCAGTTTATTCCATGCGTTTATATGCAACTATATACCATACTTAGACTGCGGATTTTATGCATTCATAAACGAGTAAGCGCGATTTAACGCGGTAGACTGATTAAAAGAAGTTAAGACCTGCAATGTGTTAGTCCCAGGTTGTCAAAATTGTTAACAGTTACCTGGGTCATTTCTGACTTAATTTTGCAAATAAATCGCGATACCTGAGAATGTTAATCGAGAATGTTTTAAACGTATATAATTTATTGTAAAGATACTAAAACCTTCTACAGTCTGTTTTATGATGCCTACGTATGCGAATTTGGAGTGGGTCATAGTGACCTGTGACCGCTTAAAGGCAGACAGGACTTTTCGGATTGACTCCTGTTCATTGTTACTCGTGCAGACAAATTTTATTTTGCGTAAAACTTTTAATTTGCATACTTCTCATCGTCTAACGTATTATACCTTCCATTACTGCAAAATGACTTCAGACACGTCCACATTTCACCCGGAAAAGGTGTCCAATCAGACAAGGAACCATTTCGTGTAACAACTGTTTGCGTCCGCCCGAGAATTTTCGAAAATCTCCGAAGCAGAACGTTGCGCCGGATCGCTAGATGCGGAGCGAAAAATGGAGTGAGAGAGAGCGAGAGAGAGAGAGAGCAGAGGAAGACGTCCCGAAAGAATTCGGCACGGTAAATTGGTCGAACGTAACGCGACACTCGAACGACCCTAAACTTTTCATTCCAGCCACGATTTACTCGACTCCGCGGCATGGAATTCCCGGGTATCGGGGGTGGTTTCACCCCGGTTTCACCCTGCTTTTCCAGCTTATCTTCCGCGTCTCTAAGCGTCTCGCTGCTGGAGGAAACTAAAACTGGGAAAAGGAGCGTTGCCTGTGGAGTACTTTCCAAGCGCCGGCCAATGCATGCTGATAAACCAGCCGGACCAATTTAAATCCCAAGATGGCGAAGTCTGCGGGCTTCCATACCTTCCTCCATTCTCCGCGTTCTTTTTCTTCGCTTCGTTTCACTAGGATCTATCGCTGCGCGCGATTTATTAACCCATTCCGCCGGCAGACGTCTCTGGTTTTCCGAATTTTCCCCGGAAAATCGATCCCTCCGCCGCGCAGCGTTCCCACAGATCCATCTTGGTCCTTTTCCATCATCCGGCCGCGAGACTAACCATCGCCGTCGGCACCATTTTAATTTTCCTCGCGGAGAAACGGTACCGGTAAGCCTCTTACGCCCGAGATTTTTCGATCGGCAGATTACTGGCCGATGCAAATGTTTAAATTCCTAATCGAATCACTGGACACCCTCCTCCAACCATCTCCCAGCATTGCAGAATTTTTTGCCGGTGGTGCGTTGATCGTTCCGTTGAGATTTAATAGGAAAATGCACTTTTGTTCTATTTTGCGAATTACTTTTTTTGATTACTGGGTCGACGAGAATTTTTAAATTCTTAATCGAATCATCCATCACACCCCCGAAGCATCCCTTACTACTTCGGAATTTTTTCATCTGCGATGCGTTGATCGTAGCGTTGAGATTTATTAAAGAACCGCATTTTTATTCCTTTTTGTAAACAGTAGACTACTGGGTCGAGGCGAATATTTACATTCTTGATTGAATCATCCATAACTCCCCCCCCCCAAGGCATCCCTTAGTGTTTTGAAACTTTTTTGCCACGCGTTGATTGTTTTCTCGGGATTTGTTGGTGGAAAGCATTTTCCAAACAAAAAATTGAGTGGAGCTCTGTAAAAATTCTTATTTATACAATAAATTCGTGCTAGTACATGCGTGTTTTTAATAAAGAACGAACCATAGCAGAGTGTAAACAATATAAGCAGCGATCCGACGACTCAATCAACCGGAACAAAACATGCGGTCCATTTCTCCTTGTGCCGGCACGGTCCAACAAAGTATTCTCAATTTTCGCATTGTGACGTGCCATCACAAAAACCTCCGGCCCCAGGACAGTCCACAAGAACGAGATTTCAGCAAGCACATAGTCCTCGAGCTCATTGTGCCGCGCAGGATCCTTTTAATTCCGAATCTTTTATTCGGCCGACGAATAACTCGCCGTGGGGTTGCTCCGGGACGATCTTCCCCGTATTTTTCTTTCCCTCTGACACGACTCGTGCTCGCCGCGATCCCGTTAATCCTGAGTCTGTCTCGATAGCGGCCTGCCGTCGAGGACAGGACCTTAAGTCGCATTATGAACCGAAGAGCTCCGGGATTACGACTATTTTCGCGAGTTCCTGAAATCGGTCGGCTATCGAAGGGAGCAAAGGCGGTGTTTCGTCGTATCACGAGATTACCACGCCGCCGGAAGCTGAATTTATTTGAAGCTCGCCCGACCGTATTCGACGTTCATTGTTAACAAAATCTCCTCGATGCTGCGCTTCTTCTTTACGCGAGCACTCGCTCGGATTGTCCATCGCGATATTGTTCTACCGCCGCACGCTGCGCCGGTTAGCTTGCCGACGTTTCATTAAATGGCGCTTTCGCGTTGCCCCGTTGTTCCTTATTCTCCTCAATCCCTCCCCCTTACCCCTCCGCCGCGTTTATTTCCCTCGCGAGTTCACCGTCGACGAAAGATATCCGCTCCGTGCCGAGATTCCGAACATCTTCGGACCGAAGTTTAAACGCCATCGCAGTTTCGAACGACGGCGGACCGCCTCCTATCGGACTTACGTAGGGGGGGGGAGGGGGGATTAATAAAACCGGGGAAACTTGTGAAAACTTTATATTTCAAAGGTGTCAACAAAAGATACAACTGGGACTGACTAACGAGAAACAGCTTGCGATTAACTTGTCCTTGTCACCCGCCGGCCACGCAGCCGACCAAGGAAAGTAAATCTAGGGAACTTTACGTAAAGCTATGCGGCGGAACCTCTGCTACCCGAACTGGGCACTGGCTGGCTCAGAATCGTCTTATTCAAACGTTTTTGTCTTGAATTTAGCGATGTATTGTGATCTTAAGCATGCAACTTTTTTAAATGAAGAATTGATTTCTGTAATTTTTCTGAACGTTTGAACTCTTTTAATCTTATTCAAATCTTTCTAAACTATCGTGTAAAGGTGATATCGATAAAAAGTTATCGAGCAACTCGGTAACAATTAAAAATGTTCAACATTACAATAATATGATATCATGGTTAGATCACAGTTACCAAATGCAAGACGTTAAGACAAAAGGAATGACCAATACTTCTTTAAATTTTGATTAAAATACCCACTTTTCATTAAGATACGGGTGGATCATTTTGGAAAAGATCCACTTTCAATTCGGGTACAAGAGATTCCATTCTATACTCTATCAACAACAAAAGCAACTGTATAACATCCGAAGTATAATATCTGATACCCTAAGGTTGAGCAGTGACCGGTTGTACATTGGTGGCAGCGACATCCGGTTTTTTCTTGTCGATCTTAAGGATATCCGGTACTTCCGGTACCACAACGACCGTCTCAGTTTCCTCTGGGAACACGTACTCCTCATGGTTCTGTGATGCTTCGAAGAAATGTCCGCCTACGCCCTTGTACTCGTGCCCATGCTGCTCGTAGGCTGAGTGATGATGTTGCTCGTGATGTTTGTCATGGCCTTCGTGGTGATGTTTGTGATGGTGGTCGTCGAAATGTTTGTGACCTTCTTCATGATGGTGCGCATGTTTGTGTTCGTGGCCTTCATGGTGTTTGTGATGCTCGTGATGATGATGGTCCTCGTGATGATCATGATGATGTTTATGGTCATGACCGTGCTTGTGTTCCTCCTTGTGCTCGTGACCGTGTTTATGTTCTTCGTGGTGGTGATGTTTGTGGTCCTGATGGTGAGAGTGATGATGATCTTCGTGATGTCCGTGGTGATGTTCCTCCTTGTGACCATGCTTGTGATGATGTCCGTGTTTGTGATGGTGATCCTCGTGATGATCGTGTTTATGATCTTCATGATGTCCATGGTGATGTTCCTCGTGATGACCATGCTTGTGCTCGTGACCGTGTTTGTGATGATGATCCTGGTGATGCGCGTGTTTATGGTCATGGCCGTGTTTATGATGATGATCCTCGTGGTGTCCATGGTGATGCTGTTCGTGATGTCCGTGTTTATGTTCGTGACCATGATGATGTTTGTGATCTTCCTTGTGAGCGTGTTTATGATCCTCCTTGTGCTCGTGTCCATGATGGTGATGATGATTCTCTGTCTCCTTGTGAGTATGGTGATGGTGATGTTCGTTAACATGATGATGATCGTGGTGGTGATGATGCTCGTTATGATGGTGATGCTTGTGATGATGATGATGTTCAGCATGGTGTTTGTGTTCCTCGTGATGCTCGTGTTTCGAGTGATGCTGATGTCCATGGTGATGTTGATGTTCGCCATGGTGCTTGTGATCGTGACCATGCTTATGGCCGTGTTCATGTTTATGATCATGCTTATGATCATGTCCATGGTGATGCTTATGATCGGAGTGATGTTTGTGACCATGATGATGATCATGACCATGGTGATGATGATGGTCATGGTGTTGCTTGTGTTCTTCGTGATGCTTGTGCTCCGCGTGGTGCTCATGACCATGTTTGTGCTCGTGGCCATGATGATGCTTATGACCATGCTCGTGCTTGTGCTTGGCATGATGATCGTGATGAGCTTGATGTCCGTGGTGGTGAGAATGATGAAAACTATGATGTCCGTGATAGAAAGTGGGCGACTCGTATCCGTGTACTCTTCTTTGTGCAGGAACGATCTGCGGAGTAACGAACGTGATGTGCGTGGGCACAGTGGACATCCTAGACTGGATGCCCTGTTTCACGGGTTCATGGATGTTCGGCGCGACATCCGACTTGGCGTTCGCTCCGAACACAGTCCCATGGACAGGCAGAGCTTGCTGGACTCCCAGCTGGTGCGGGATGGACTGGAAATTGGTGGTAAGGTCGGCCAATTGTCGTTTGCTCGGATGTCTCTCGGCGTTGAGGAGCTTGTCAGAGTTTCGCGTGGCCAACAATCGGGACGGCGGTAGCAGCAATTGTCGCTTCATCCTGATGTAATCGGCCAGCTCCGGGCTACTGGGCGGTGGTCGCGGTCGATTCCCTTCGGTCGGTGTCAAATCTTGGCCAGCCGCAACTGTCAGTAGCAGCGCGATGGCCGGTAGCCACGCCTGCGGGCAAACGAAAAATAGAAAGAATACGTTCTCGTTATCAAAATTCGTACGCAAGCATGCGGTGTATGTATCGCGCTGCTCTATAGCCGCGCTATAGAAGTTATCTAAATCGTGTTTATCGGGCTTTATAATTCGATCAACGTGCACAAAAGCGCCGGCACATGATACTAATTTTCGAAAATCGCTTAGCCGCAAGCGAATTCATTATGACACGGTGCTCGCGCGCCGGACATTAGCTCGGCTAACCGAAACAATAAAGCAACGTCGGGGCTCGCGCGCCATTTTGGCCGGCGATGGCCGCGTAAAACGCGACGCTCGCGGACCGAGTACGTCGAGCGGAAAACCGGAAAATAATATCCACTAAACCGGACAGTTTTAAACGGACAAAAGGCAAGGTCGATGAACCTGCACACTGTTCCCCCTGTAACGTCTCGCCACTTCGGAGGAACAATGTGACGGTAGGAAGGTGTGGGAACCGCTTCACCTTTCGTGTTAGTATGCTCTCTATAACGTCTCACTACTCGGAGACGAAGATACATGAAATTTCTTCCCTATGGGCTCTCTCTCTCTCTCTCTCTCTCTCTCTCTCTCTCTCTCTCTAGTGTCACATTGCCACGTTAGCCATTATTGTCAATGTATACAGATCCTCGCGAAAGAAAAATATAATGAGAACCGCAAGCAGATGGAAATTCATTCGAGTTATATCTGTGCACTAATCGATGCACGATGGAATGGTAAATACAGAAGAACGTCTTTATAGAGTCGACCGAGACGTTAGGGGGGAAGTTCTATATCGAACTTCCATTTTGCGAACCGGTCGACAAAACGGGACCTGCAGCAGCGTTTCCAGCGCGAAACTCGCGGGTCACTGGCCGGCCGGTGATTTATGCGATTCGCGGCGCATCCGAGGCGAAAAAAAACTACAGCCGCCTGCTACCAGGAATTTCGAATTAGCATTTCATTTTAAGTTTATCTGGCCGAGCGATTCCCGCCGCGACGCAATTGGGACCAACACGGGACGCAATCAGAAATTTTATTTCCGACCGAAACAAATTCAAAACACGGACGATATACGCGCGCTGAAAGATTCAACCGGCCCCGAGCGCATTTAGAGAAACTGCGAGAGGCTGCACGCTCTTGCTCGCGATGCATTTGGTCGGGTGTGAGACCGATTGGGGGGTAAGGAGGTCAATTGGCTCTTGTAATCTCGATCTTCGCAACTTGGAGGATCGCTCGAACAATAAGTCGCATTTAGGACTGCCGCGGCGACGCTTCCCGGCGCTTGTATCCGTTCTCCACCTGTTAATCGCGCCAGGGAACGAAGAGCACTGTGTTGCCGGGGCCTTAGTGTATTCTTCTTGAAATGCAAATGCCCCGCCGCTTATTAACTGGAAATTTAATCAACGACCGTGCGGTTTGGACCGGAGATATGCAATTTCACCCTCGAAGGGGATGATGAAACGACGCTACCGCGCACAGAGTCATGATATTCCGTAATATCGCTCCCTGATCAAGAAGTGTTTTCTTTCACTTCTGCTGCGGTGTTAGTGCACTGCTTTTCGCATGGTGACTAACACTCTCGAAGAACGATTTTAAATCAAATTTTAAAGGGGATGCACGTCTCTGGGCGACACTCCGATTTGCATTCTCATGATATTTCGGACATTTCTATGGTTTTTGAGTTGATCTAGCTGGAAATAATCAGTGAATATGGCTCGTATAAATGTCTATTTTTGGAACGGTTTTCCCTAAGAGAATATTTACAAATTTGACTAACACATTAAAAGAAGTGTGAATCCTATTTAAGGAAGAGTAACTAAAAATGATAATGCAAGGTACCTTCAGGATCGGGAGGGTAGACCGATGGTCTAAGAAAGAATTGGTAAAATTGGTACTTCAAGGTACTTTCAGGATTTAAAGTAGTAAATGGTCTTCATTTAAGAGAGAATTACTAAAAATGGTACTTCAAGGTACATTCAGGATCTGAAGGGTTAACCGATAGTCTATATTTATGCAAGAATTAGTCTTCATTTAAGAGAGAATTACTAAAAATGGTACTTCAAGGTACCTTCAGGATGTCAAAGGTTAACCGATAGCCTATATTCATGAAAGAATTAATGAAAATGTTACTCCAAGGTACTCCAAGGTACATTGAAGATCTAAAGGATCATTCGGCTTAAAGAAAAATAAATAAAAAATGGTACTTCAAGGTACGTTCAGGATCTAAAGGACTGGTGATCGTCACTCAAGAAAAATTAGAAAATCGTTCGCCATGATGGCTGATGAATATTCAGTGGTTACGGTGCACGTATGAAATTCGATGTTGGATAAGGTGGTACTCACCATGGTCGCCATGGTCGCCGTGATTTCGGGAATAGCCCGCGAACAACTGGATGCCGTAGCCGGTTGACAACGTACTTTTATAGAGAGTAGTTCGCCACCGTCGCTTTCTTCGGTGCTAAGCACCGGTGTCTTTTACGACGCCTGCCTAATGTTTTAATCGTCGTCATAATACGCGGCGGACCGCGACCGGGAGCCCTGTTCAATTTCATTTCTAACCAGGTTCCGCGCGCACTATTCCCAGTTTCCGGTCTCCGGGAATGGAGAAGAGGGGGTTTGGAAGAAAAAGCACCGGCGAACAAGAGGAGAAGAGAACGTTCGGTCAGATCAGCCGAAATTGATGGATGGAAACCCGGCCGATTGATACCCGGACCGTATAATTCTCGGACGTTTTACGAGCAACCGCCGTGCCGGTCGCGCGGAGAGCCTGATAATAACTGTGCCCCGTGATTTCCTGTCTTGGATCCGGGATTTATGGAGATCCTCGGTACAATCCGATCGGAAACTGCGTCGGCCCGGTTACATCCGGAAAACCGTCGGGCTGAGCAAATAAAAGCGAGCTCCTCGTTCAATTATCTCGCGCTTCAACGATCCCGCAGTCATTTCCCTTTCGAACGCGCGCACACTTGTTCGCGATTAGGTTACGCCGAATGAACACCCAGACGCGCGGACCAATCGATCCGTGTACACGATTTCGTTTATGCCTTATTATTTCACTGCTCCGCTGCTCGAGCAAACGCCATTAGCAGAACCACGGAAGATCTATCAGAAAGAAAATTGGCTTGTCGAATTCCAAGCTGGCTCTTGGCTTTCTTTAACCTCTTAACCACTGTACGCCACTATGATGGCTTCCGTGAAAAGCATCAGTTTGAACGATAACGCCACTATAGTGGCTTTTGTGCTATCGGCGGTTAGGCGCGCCGTTCCTGGAAGACTGAGTTGCGGACGAGCGCGCTGTGCTTAACAGGCCTGCAATGTTATAGCATTCATTTTCATAGTGATGCAAAATGACATGAATACCATAGCATTCAAATTTTAAAGCCAATTTTTATTCATTTAATTTTATACAACCTTAAGTTTTTTAAATTAATATACATTTCAAAGTAATGGACAACTGTCATTACTAATGACAATTATATTATTATTATTGTTTATGTCCAATCAGATTTCGGATAGTACAACTAGTTTCAAGAAAACTTGCCTGTCTATTTTTGCAGCTCACTGACATTTTTACTGTCCGTGAACGTGTTAAGAGGTGAAACCTCGAGGGGCTGCTTTTAGATTTGTTTTAACCCCTTGCACTACTATTTATTTTGTCATTATTAGACTGCAGATCTTTGTGCAAAATAAAAATTGTCATCGAAGAAATATAAATCAAGTGGAACGTTGTTTCTTCACTTGCTAAATAGAATAGATGAGTATTAGTATATTGACATTTGAAATTTTTAAAATTTTCCTACAATTTTAAATTTTATCTACTTAATACTATTATAAATGCATATACATATATCTGCAGTCTAGTGATTATAATGATTAGAAATTCTTCATCGTTCAGAATTTCACGAAAAAAAAACAAGATATTATATGTTTATTGTACGCCTATCCAAAAAATATATGTCAACTACACCAAAATATAATTTTATTTCGGTTTGAAGGAAATGAATAATCTATGAGACTCTGTTCAGAATCTTCATCATGAATCTGACTCGATATTTTAGTCCCTTACTACTGGGATTCTTTATACAAATTTTTTGGAAGGACTACGAAAAGTGGGGATCGAATGGTACGACTTCTTCTGTTAATTTTGACAAGTTAAGATGAGTGTGACAGTACAGTAAATTCTCTATATATGTCATCAACGCGGGTCTTGGCAGCGTCATATATCGACCAGAAGACATACTCGTGCTATGTTCACACTCCTCGGCTTCCGAGGCCCCTCACGTGATGTACCTCGCGATAGTGGGGATAATTCCGCGACGTTTATCATCGAGGCCTTGGCGACATATATAGGGAAATCGCTGTATTCGTTTCCGTTATGCGGCCCGTGCACATCTTGAACTCGATCCGCGGTGGTCAGCATTCCGAATAAAATGTACGATCAGCCGAAAAGACGGCTGCGGAAGTTCCGACAAGGGTCTCGGGCACACCGAGGGAACCATACCGTTGGAAATGTACGTCTATCCGGCCGACAGGAGCTAACAGCTCGTCAAGCAGGCGGATAATCGAAGACTTGTCGAACGGTCGTGTTCGCCGATCGCCGGAGAATCATGCTCGTTGATATCCACGGGAAAGAGAACCTTTCCGTTCGGGGGTAATTCAACTTCATGAAAGGCCTCGGGCCGCGCAAAGGGGTTAACGTTTCAAATGTAAAACGAACGCCTTCCGAGCCGACGGGACTTTATTGGAAGGGACCGTAAACGTCGTTCTCTGCCGGAACTTTTTCGTTTTCGCGAGGACCAGACCACCTCCTTCCCCCTGCCCCGATCGCAAGAAACGGAGCCGAGCTTTCGGTTCGACGCGGATCGCGAGCGATTGTTTTAAACGAAAGTCTGGCGACGTATTGTTCGGCGAATCTGTCCGACGGCGGTCTTGGTGCTGCTGCGGTGCGGTCCGCTTTGAGAAATGGCACCTCGATCGTCGTTCTTGTTTTTCTCACTGTCGTTCGCGTAAATAGGCGTGGAGGAGCGCGAAGCTATCGCAGACACCTCTCTCGCAAGTGATAGCCTTCTGGTTTGGCGGGAGAAATTGATGAAAAGAAAAAGGAGAAAAGAAATTTCCTGCGGACGTGCGCCATGAAACGCGAACTCTCGGGGGGCGTGCGGCCGCGGGGGCAAGACCGGGCAAATGAACAGTGATTTATGAAATCGCCAGCCGAGAATGAAATGGCCTTTCCATCTCCGCGTCAGGGCTGATAAAGCACGGTCAATGAAGTGACAGAATAATCGTACTGTGTACGTACACGCGGGAACGATAAAATTCCGGCTGTCGCTAACACGGCGACACGTGCCGTTTTATTATTACGTGCAGCGGCGCGGCGTAGGCTGCGGAACACGCGGAGTCCGTCGGCAACATTTCGTTTAACGAACGCTTGAATCAATCATCGACGGCCATATTTGTCCGTTGCCCGCGATGAAAGAAAATTAAATTTAAATTTAAATCGCCGGATCGGAATACGGCCATTTGCGGAAATGACGCGCGATAACGGGAACCGACGAACCGTAGGTACGCCGATTCAGCGAACGACATCGCCCACCGGTCGTAATTTCCCTGTTGCCAGGCTTTTTACAACGATATTATTATAATTATTCGGTACTCCTGCAAACGAGTTGGCTGCTCTCGCAAGCCCGATCAAAAATTGCTCGCTTTTTGCTGTTACCGTGGCCTTCCGCATTTACGGAGAGTGATCAGGTTATTACGAACACTTCTAAACTTATTTGGAATTTGAACAAATGAAATTAATATTGTATTTATAACAGTAATAACCACTCTGCGAGCGAAAAGCAGCAGTATTAAAACTCTCTATATCCGAGTAACTCCAATGAACTGATTAAAAGACAATTTAAAATAAAGTACTGTTTTAAACGTGCTGTGAATCTACGGTCAATTAATATTCGTGTTAATAAATTTTTACAATGCATTTCAAATCAACCAACGAACTACCTCCTGGGACGAAGTCGATTTGACTCTTTCGAGATTGTTCTTTAAACGAATATTTTTAAATTCTTTTCTTTATTATAGTGCAGTCATTGAAAATCATACTAATAGGCTTCTGGTAAGTAACGCGTTCGTGTCGATTACAAAAGAGATGAAAAAAGATTAAAATATATATTTAGTAGATGTAAAAGAGTAGAAAATACAAAAACAACAGAAAAGATGGAATATTATATCTTTTTGTACGAGAGGCACGTTGGAAAAAGACAATTTTTTAAATTCATCGGCTTCAACGTGCACAAAATTGTCGATTATAGTTGGCGGTGCTCTAAATAAATACCGAAGGGTTCTCGAAAAGCTGGAACACCGGCGCGTTAATATCGCCGGATCATCAGCGAGGATGTAATAAATTTTAACTCTCTCGAAGCTCGTTTCAATTATAATTTGAATTGGAGATGCAATCAGCCGAAATTCCAGTGGTGCTGAGCGATGGGGGAAAAAAGACACGTCGACTGTGAAAGTGTAACCGTTCGTTGGGAAATACGGCAGGAAGCATCTCGAATATTCGGTTTCGTGATACTTGAAGAGGGCTATCTTACGTAAACGCCGAAAAATCTTCATGAATATTTATTATTAAGTTTTCTAGTTTCTTGGTTCCATCTCGCCCACAATAAATGCATGTTCGAAAATCGGATCTTGCTGGCGTAGATTCGAAATCTCGGGATGGACTAAAACAGACAAATCAAGATGATTTTTAATCACTATATTTAGAGTGCGGATTTTATGCATTTATGACAAAAATGGGTAAGCATAATTTTAATCAGTGGACATGTTCGACAGATTTAAGGACATCAGCGTGTTGGTTTCAGCTGAATAAACTAATTAAAAGAAGAAAATAACTTTTGTTTCGCTTCTATGTCTTGCAATCAATGCAAGCATTTATTTTGCATAAAGATCCGCAGCCTAATTATATTATACAGCAGTGCTCCGCAACCTTTTATCTCCCACGGCACATCAACGTTTTTTCGACAATTCCGCGTCACGCTACAACTAAAAGCTTGCAAATAAATAAATTACACTAATACATATATGTGTTTATTACATAAAAATCATAACAAAATAGCTCTATGCATGTTGATCAGTGTTCCGCAACCCCTAAAGAAATAGTAGAAAAGAGGAGTTGTCTAGAAGCTGTTGTATCAAGTGATAGTAGTGGAATCGATATCCGTCGATATACCAAATATAATTGTATATTGCTATCGGAGTTGAAAACATTTAAAAAACTGCAATAAAAAATAAATCGATTTTTTGTCTCGTTTACGCGAGACAGCCCCCGTGGGAGAACGAGAGATCCAACCGGCGCGGGGGTCGGTTAACGAGAATCCGTGAAATCGATTCGACTCGCGACGGGTCGCGTCGTCGACAAAGGGCTGTTTCCCGAGGTGTTTGCGTTGTAAACTGTGAATCGCGACGCGCATCTATCTTGTATCACGAACCAGTTACCCGGGCGAAACTTGCGCGAAACTTGTGCCGGCGCTTTTAGTGCCGAAGTCCCGCGATTAGTGGTCGTAATATTTGTTTAATGTGCAGCCAGATAACGGGGGTTCCTCGCTGGGATGAGTCTGAAAGCGGCTGTGACACGAAAGAGTGGGAGAGAGAGAGAGAGAGAGAGAGAGAAGCGAACCTAGTTGGGACTTCGTCTCGTCTCGTCTCGTCGAGGGCTCTTCCAGTTTTCCCATTCTCTTCCCGGGCCGCCTCGGGCACGGTTTCGTTTCCGCCTTCGAAGCTCGGCCGCATTAATGGTGAAACCGACGCGCAATTATTTCCGCACGATTTTCTTCGTGCAATTCCGCGTGGACAACAAGAGAAACCTCGAATCGATCGGCGGGCCCAGGTTTAAACAAACCCACCGACCGCGGATATTGCGTAAAGCTGCCTCGTCGAGCGAATTTCTGTCGTCGATGCCATTGTCGGATTCAACCACGGCTTCCTCTTTCACAAATATTTCGAATTTTTACGACCAATAATCCTTTAGCGGAGAACGAAGTGATTTCGACGGTAAGCGATATTCCCGAATTTTTTCCCCTGCTATGTATTGACCGTACGTGATCGAACTTTGCAGGAATGCGTACACGTGTCCTTGTGCTATGGGGAAATATTCTTTTTTCAGATGCTCCTGTATATTTATTTATTTGTCGGGCAACGTACAAACGTACGAGCTTCCCAGGAAACGAGTGATGGCGATCGAGCTGTGCTGCATCGCGCTAAGTGGTCTGCAACTTCGTTATTTTTACGAATTCGATAACAAAATGTAAAAAAACACCTAGTTGTACATAAAAATATACGAAAATCGATTTCTTGTGCCTGTTACACGAGAATCTCTCCTTAATATGCATGCATTGAAGAACGTTTTAGAACGTTAAAAGTAGGGTGATCTTCGCGATTTTTTTTTAAAGAAACTATGAAACAGTTAACTTTGAAATTGTTAGGACAATCTGTTTCATAATTAAATGATATATACAATTTTTTTCGTATACAAACACCCAGTAGGAATGGATATATAGGAAAATTTATGTGGGTTCCCTTTGCAAGTATACATCGACGAGCATTCTGCCTAAAATTAATCCGTTAATTGAGAAGATACCTAAATACCTGAGTAAAATAATATTCTAAATATTTTTCACCTTCAAATGTTATTTTTCCATTTCCTAAAAAAAGTCCCAACAACGAAGAAAATTATTTCTGTCCTTGTCTGAAAGCCGGAGCTCGTGTCCGAATGATCTAATGACATCCAGTGGAAGTCCCTTATACATTAGGTCGGCGTCTGAGCACAACGTCGAGCAACTAACTTCGGTTATGGCGTCGTAAGCGAGGCCATCACGATCATATGTAATTCACGAAGTCCTTGAGTAGGGAACTCTGTTATTCTATCGTTAATGTTAATCCTAGATACATTTTCTATTTAATGAAGTACTCCATTCCGCGGCGGAAGCATCTATCCCGGAATTAATAACCCAGAATGTAGACACGGTTCCCGAAGGAAGAATTTCCTTGGGAAGAAGGAGAACCTGTCATGATCTCGTGCGCACGCCACGCGAAATAATAACCGTGTTACGCTCTAAAATGTACGCGAAGAGAGAGAGAGAGAGAGAGAGAGAGAGAGAGAGAGACGTGGTACGCGCGGACATAAATTCCCGGAGGCGCGTAAACGCGCGATAAAAGACGCTAAAGACTATCAAGTATATTGTAGCCAGTATCTCTGTCATCTTATGGAAGTGACACAAAGCTGTGCTTACAGATGCTAGGAAAAATGTTCTCGTCGGTCTATCTTGTAAATTGAGCAATAACAGAGTTATTTCAGACGCAAGCAACAACAATATGATGCTTTCACGGTGACACTTTTTATCGTTCACGATTAATTGGCAGCGAACTGCGATTTTTATAAGGCACCTTAAGAGATAAGACTTCGTAGATTCGCGATAAGGTAGAGTGACCACGTTACCGACAAAAACAGTCGAAAAATGGTTTTACGTGCCTCAACTATTCGTCCTTATATGAGAATATTTTTCGCTAGGAAAGGGCTCATTCGAAAGAGGAAGATTCAATCTATCGCGCGCTGCTCATGAGCTGACGAGATTATGCACATATTTGGTAATATAAGCGTTAGAAGTGCACCAAAAATTGACGATGTGTGTGCCGTGGAATCGAAGCATTTTTATGCTATTGGATGAGTTTTCTGGATGAAATCGAGAGCAGCGCTTCTCCATATATAAATATCTCTGGAACATCTCCAGCTACAAAGTAAGCTATATTTTGTCTTGATTCTTTACGAAATAAAGCCAAAAACTTGAAGCACATTTCTGGCGTCAGAATTCATAATATCGATAAAACAGAGAAAAAAATGTGACAAGTTTAGTCACCGATTTAAGACTGCAAAGATGCATTAAAGGGAAATTATTTAATATATCTATTTCTTTGAATATACAGAATGATTAGTAACTGGTGATCCAACCAAAAAGAGGAGGTCTTTACATAAATAAATAAATCGAAATAGGTATTCAATGATTTCAGTATATATGTCGCCAAAGGCTGGATGATAAACGTCGCGGAATTATCCCTACTACCGCGGGGCATAGTCGCCGAGGAGCGTAAACATAACACGGCTCGGGTATATCTCCTGGACGATACACAACGCTGGAAATATCCGTGGTGTTGACAAATATCGAGAATTCACTGTACATAAAGCCGCGTTAGAAATATTGTCCAGCGAACAAGGTTAACCTTCATAAGCTCCTCAGGTGAAAATTTTGAAACCGAACGAACGGAGAATAGTCAAATTGGAGAAAATTGCACGTTCATGTACACTCCCGTCCATATGTTACCGGACACTTATTAAAATTTGGATGTTGACAATTTTTTATTACTAAAAGACCAATGTTATCAAATAAAAATGGTAGTTACTACTTGTTTGTCAGAAATTTGACCAAAATATCTTATATTTTCTTTTCTGGAATTCTGTCGATTCATTTTAAAAATTTTAGTGGGCTAGCTGTTTTCCAATTTTACTTCTACAGCTTTCCATACGCGTTGTTTCGATTTCGGGCTCACTTCTCTTATTCCATCTAACTCATCCCACAATTTCTCAACGTTTATCCAGATTGTATATGTATATTTATAATTTTGCATTGAAATATTAACGTATAGCTACATATAACAAAATAATCCAATAAAATCAAGCTGGAAACTTGGTACTCTTGTTTTAAATATCATTTTGCTGAGAATAATTGTCCGGCGATTTATGGACGAGAGTGTACATCCCGGAGCTACTCTGTTGCTTGCAAAACATGGAACTATGAATGACCAACATTCGGTAAGTTGGAAGCGTGCAAAATAGACGAGCATTATCCGAGAGACTTCTATGAAACTATTTTTAAATACCCGGGGTATAGTTAATCAAGTCTCGCGTGCGCTCCGGAGTGTAGATGCACGGACTGATAAAAAGCGTAGCCTAGTCATGGGAATGGAAAATCATTTGTCGGAGGAGAGGGTTCTATTCATATTTCATCGTGAGTAATTAGTATTTCCGGGCGGTCGGTCCGCGGAATCGACCGCGGGAAACATAAAAATCCACTAGAAGCGTGGGACGGGGGCAGTCAGCGTCGACGGGACGGGAACGACCATAATTATCATCACACCTGCAATTGCATTTATTACGGGCCGGTTGACTAATGAGCCCCCTTTTTCTCCGCGGCACGATCGCCGAAGGAACTCCATCCAGCGCGGGCCGTTCAGATAAATCGCCGGCGAAAGGGATGACGAATTATCGAGAATTAATTCGCCGGGGCCAGTGATGCGTCACCGGTGCTCGGGCTCGGTCTGCCAACAGGGATGGGGGTTGGGGAAAAATATGGCGGAAGCACGTTTAATGGTCCGCGTACCGCCCCCCCCTCCCCCGTCACGCAGATCCAGATAACCCCGTCTGTATACATAACCGGTCGCAATGAAAAAATGGTAATCCATAAGGTTGGCGAAAAAATTTTTTTCTTGCTGACTCTAAGGCAGAGACGTATTGCGGCTATACATCACTTTGGGGCCAGCGCCGCTCGCTACCGTTCCCGGCTACTGTAATGGCAACGATCGTTATAGTTCATTCGCTCGAATAAGTCATCGTAGCCGCCGAGACAAAAATAAATGCTCGACCATCGTCGACGGATTTTTCTCTTTGTTCCGTAGCCAATATTCCTTAAATCATCGATGTATTTATTAAAACTCACCGGCACGGCGACGATATCGGAAGCTAGAAACCTTTTTCATTGGATCGCGGATCATTGTGCGAACTTCCATTCCCGTAGATCACTGGAGCAAGCTAGAAATTTTATTCACGTATTGGAGAACATTACAGCGTTTACTTTATATGTACATCGGCCAAGAGGCCTCTAAAGGCCTCTGTATAATAGTTGTACCCTGTATAATAAAATAGTTATAATAGTTACTCTGTCTTATAGTTCTGAGACTTTTATCGACCAGGCAGTTGGGACATATATAGAGTAAACATTGTCTACAGTTGACTCTCCCAATGTTATCGACGTTATTCATATTTTGTTTTAAGTCTACTGCAGTCATAGTTACTCTGTCTTACAGTTCTGAGACTTTTATCGGCCAGGCAGTTGGGACATATATAGAGTAAACATTGTGTACAGTTGACTCTCCCAATGTTATCGACGTTACTCATATTTTATTTTAAGTCTACTGCAGTCTTTCTGCACCTCACATTGATGTACACTATAGTCTGTAATGTACTTCATACCTTGTAATAAATCTCATAACAGAGTTGAATAATAAAAAAGAAAATGCCATAAGTTTTGATTAATGTAATCGACTATTTTTATTGGATCTGTACACACGGAGAAACACGTTCAAAGCATAATCTTAAAAAATGGAACAAGAATGCGGACGTATCTCGTCACGGCTACCATAAAATCGTCAAAAGCCACATCCTCGAAGGATTGATTACCAGAAGAAGCTCGCAGTCGTGAGAACGAGTGCGCCGAGAACACTCGGCGATCGTATTCGAGGAAAAAGGTGGTCGCCCTCGATGGTGTCCCGTGCAACATCATTTGTTCTTCATCGAGTAGAAAGAACAGCCATAGGTAGACTGAAGGGCCGAGAGTGGCTCGAAGAAGTCAAGCCGCGGGGAGAGAGATAAATAGATGGCTCCCAGATACGGCCTCGTAAAACAACCGGGACGGAAGCGACGTTCGTTCGACCTTCGGCTCGACCCATTGTCAGTTTCCGTCGCGCTAAGGGGCGGGACGACCCTGATCGTAAAGAGTGTTGAGTATTTATCGAGCGTCGTCCAGCCCGGAGTTTCTTCCGGCGTGAAATAAAGATATTAGGCCGTTCCCTCCGCCCGATTTCAGCCGATCCTTTTTTCCCCCAGATCTTCCGAGGCGTCGCTGAGATAACGGGGACAGTGGATATTCTCTATCCACTAAACTTCTCGCTGATACGCCGATAAATACCAAGGAGGGACCTTCGTACCTTGCACCATTGTAGAAACGCCCCTGAGGAAATGTTTCGTGGTTCTGAACTTGGAAAAACGCCCCCCTTCCTTTCGACACATAACTTACGCCATACTGTTCGTTTTGACATGCTGAACACAGAATGTATTTGTCGTTTTTGGGACAAATTAATAGTTTTCGAGATATTAGCGAAAAACTACCGCCACTACTACATGAATCCTGCGTTTACCTACGCGTCCGTGACGGTGCGCTGAAAACCATTCATTTGTGCCAACAATGACACGTACATTTTGTGTTCAGCATGACAAAACGAATAGAATGTCATAGGTCACGTGTCGATAGAAAGGGGTACGTTTTCCCAAGTCTTACCAATGTTTTTAATCGTTTATGTCTCTGGAAAATTGTTTGCAACGCTCGGCATTGTTTTGAAGTATTGTGAAACGGTTTTCCTTACTCGTGTTGTAAAATGGAGCCTTAAAAATCACAGGGTTGTCATGAAATTGCAGTATTAACACTAAACCTACAATCGTTGGTTAAAATGACCGTTCCAGATTTTTTATTTTACGATTACTGAAATTGTAAAAATGTTTTCGTGGGACATGACTAAATAGATATATTTAGGAGAGCATGTATTATAATACGAACCGTACAAAATCCAAATAAATTTAATCTCGTTATTTTTATAAGACAACATGTATTAGTTACTTTTAAAGCTCGGTAGGTTTACTGTTAATCTTTGCAGGTCTCTAGCTAACAAACGATAAAATGGGTGAGCTAAAATTTTGTTCCATATTTTAAGAATTTTGTCCCACAAAATAAATTATTAAATAGACAATTTTCCAAATCTCTCTCTGAATCTCCACGTTTCGGAGAAAAATAATATCTCACTATCCTGATATGTGCCACAAGAGCATACAGCATGTTTCTAGGAAAGGGTCTCCAATTATTGAGGAATCATTAAGTAGTGCAATGTGGATTGATGGACTTTATATCATTATAATTGTAAAAGGTTTTAAGCAATGCAAAACTGTTTTGTGCTTTCTGTACGAGATTAGAAAACTATCGAAAAAGCTCACGTGTGTGCTTTGCGAAATGAAGCGGAGCAATGAATGTGTGCTCTGCACTTTTGTTCTCGGTGATTTTGCAAAAGCGTCGGAGATTCGAACAAAGGGGAAACGAACGCAGGAACATTATTGTCGGAAATAGAGCTTTCTCTGAACTCACAGTTACAATTGCTTCGATTCCGCAGAGCGGAGAACTAACGGGGAACAAAGCGACAGCGACTGCTGATATATATCGTCTTTATCGCGCTGTGTTTAATGAGCATGAAATTAAATCTCGGTTGTTGGGGAATTACGAAATTATTGTGAACTACTTACTCCGCACGTGAGACTCGGGTCTCAAGTTGTTTAAACTCTTCCTGCACGAACAACTTGTAAGTCCGAGGATTTACTATGGCAATGAGAAGTTACGGTGTAAATTTGCTTGAAGGAAAATTGGAACTGGTATTACGCTTGTAACGAAAAGTGCTAGTTTCTATGAAGCCCGCGAAACTGTTCTGCCGAATGGCGGAACGTTTCGGATTCGGAGTTATGGGAGGGTGCCATAATCCTTCTTAATAGTTTGTCGATTAACAACTGTACTCAACCGAGAAATGAGTACGCGTCAAAACTGACGAGACGGCCAAGTAATATGATTATTGATCTTTCCTACCTCTAAAATGAAAACATACACCTTCCGAAAATCTTCGAACGTATTCCTCTGTTCATAGCCAGTATAAAATAGGAGGCTATGTATCGAAAATTAACAAAATGGCTGTACTTCGAATATAATCTTTTACAAAGTGTACGCAGTAGGTTACCTCATTTACAAAAATTTTCAGACTTCAGAGTTTGTATAATAAAGACCTGTAAATAGATTTTTCAATATTTTTCACTACGTTCCCGTAAAACATTCACAAAAGACCTGTTTCTTTACAGTGGTCTGTTAACTATACATTATTAATTACAAACAAAACAGTTTTATTTATTTGCTAGAATGACAAACTATCTTTATAAAATTATTCTTATAGGGGGTGTTTCAATCTAAGAAATTGTAACTTTGCTATTTGATTTTGCACCTGTAACATTATGACTTTCGCGTGACCTTGAGTATGAAAAATTCATAAAACTAGGGCACTGGATGTAAATAGTGAAAAACCGATGACATGATCCCACTAGGGTGTCAAGAAATGTTCTCGAACCTTGACTAATGAATGTAAACACGCTTGCAATAAACGGTAAACACTGATATGATTTCGTCTCCGTCGAATGTGACTTTGCGCGATCGATCAACGTGCGATGTACGAGAAACTACAAAATGGAAATGGCAATCATGAAAATGAGGAAGGCGAGGAACTGAGTACTGTTCAAAGTCGGACGTTCGGTGTGCAACAACCTAATGAAAATGGCACACTGTGGTAGCGAGCGTGTTAAGCAGCAGAGGCAAAAGTGGGATCGGAATTCAGCGTGCGAAGTAAGAAAAGCAACGAGAAGAAGACTGTCCTGTCGAGGCTCGAGGATCCCGTTACCGTGTCCCGGCGTGAAATAAGAAGTCGAGTGAGTCCTTTGCGAGACGGGCCATTTGCATTCCAAAGGCGGAAGACTAGCTATTCGACCGCGAACAATTCGTTCGCCGGTCTTTGACGGGTATCGCGATTCCCGGTGCGGAGTCGTGGCCGTAGTTATGTAAAGCGGGAACCGGTTGTGAAATTTGCCGGGAGTTTCGGAAATTACCCTGGCTCGGTGGAATCCGTCGGTGCGTTCGTACGTTTCCAGCGTTCCGAATGCCGCGATACTCGAGTTCTTACGAAGTTGCCAAGTATTTCGGGCCGTGGCGCGGGCTGCGTCCTGCACGCCGGCCAGCCGGATATCCAAGCCGCGGCGCAGGCATTTAGGTTATTTTCGAACGCGTTCCCGGCACCGACTACCTGAAAAATGCCACTTTATATCATCCCGAAGGATCCTACGTTAATTCCCCTTTTAACCGAGATTTGTAAATGGTGTACCGAAATTCACGGAAGATTTGAATTTTGCGCCATTTGTGCGGTAAAGTGTTGCCAACGAAGAAAAAAGACAGCGTGACAGCTGACAGTTCAGGGTTATTCAAAATGGAGTGCTACGCGAAAGAACAACGCGTTTTCATTCAAAACGAGAAACAATCAATTTACTGCATGATCAATTTCCTGGTCGTGTAGTTTCCCGTTTTTGGTGATCAGACTTGGCCGCCCAGATCATACGATTTAACACCGTTGAACTTTTTCGGGGGCTTTTTTGAAGTCTAAGGTTTAGGCCAATAAGCCCACGACCACCCGCAAAGCCGTGGAAGCCATGAATCAATAAAAAATTTATAATTATCAATTATACACCTGTGTTTTCTATCAAAATTACTTCTTGCATGAATTTTTGGACACCATATATATATTTCCGTCCGTTGACATCGAGGTTATTCCAGGTATTTTTTAGTTAGACAAAGGACATTCCTGTATAAAAATATTCTCAAATGATCAACGAAATCTGTTGCAACGTATTAAATAATCGAGGTAGACCAAAAAATAGGGATAAAAAAATATTTACTTACCCAGTAAATGAATCATGGTTAGAAACACACGATACGCTGAACGATAAAGTGCTGTAACCTTCATATTCGCAGCAGAATCAATTGAAAGCAAATCGTGTCTTCTTCTTCGGTAACATTTAACCCCGGTCTCTGCCAAAAACTCCCGGAAAAAGCCACGCCGCGCGTCACCTTGCTGCATTTTACGATAACGCTACCCTACTCGTGGTGCCCGCTTCATCTATTCTTCCCAGGCCATTTCGCCGGGCTCCATTTCCATTCTCCGAACTTTATTTTAAAACGTTTAACGTGGTCTCCCCGTTTTCTCCCCTCCCGCTCCCCTCCCCCGGCGTTCCTTCACGACGTTGACGGAGTCGAGTAATCGCCCGCCAGATCCAGCTATAAAGCAGAAGAAGCAGTAACCGACGTTTAGTGCTATTGTACGAAGCGTGCTTCTCTTAAAACCATTAGCCACTCGCCGACGCAAAGGATCGCCTGTCTCTTCCCCTCTTTTAAAAACCGCTCCGCGCTGGGCCAGGGGTTCGAAACTCGAAGAGCAGGAGAAATTGCAGAACCAGAGGAACCTGGTAGAACTGGAAGAACTGGAGGAACTGCGAGCAACTGGGGGATGGGGAAGGCTAAGGATGTCTCCGACGGAATACAGTATCACGGCTCAGGACTCGAATCCTGCGAGCTTATTGACAAGGAGCGACAGTCGGTACACGTCCTCGGGGGCACGTGATCGTTGTTACCCCCGGTCCTATTCTTTCACGTTCCAGGCCGCGGCAGCGTTCACAGTTCTCGCCGTCCAATAGCGGACTGCCAACCGGAAATTACTGGTAATTCTGCCAACGCCCCCCTCTTCGACATTCTTTGTTCCCCGCGGTCTCCTTCGTTTGCCGGGCGCTTTGTCCTCCTGGGAAATGAGACGAAGCGACCTTTGATTAGAAAAAAATGAGGGTCCTAAGTAGTCCGGAGTTAGGTAATTACCTTCTTCGGAGGAAATTGAAAGGCCGAGACCCCTGCAATTTCGGAATTTGCTGCCTTCCTTTGACCGCGGTTCGTCTTATCGTGATTCGGAGAGTGCAAAGTTTGTGCTGTTTGTTTAGCGGGTATTATAATCGCTTATCTTTGAACAATTTTAATCCGCCAGTGTGTTACTCTTTATTTTCAAACAATGTGTAACACATTAACTGGCACGTCAGTCACATACGATTGACAGAGATTTTTGGCTGGGTTTAGAAATTCATTTTTATTGTGAGATATTCAGATAAACCGAATTCAAAAGGGTTAAGACAGCATCCCCTATAATACATTTTAAATTTCTAGTAGTGGTTTCATTAATTAAATTACTCTGATTTTTTGAGAATCTCTGGGGTTGATATTTGGCACTTAACGTGTTAATACATGTTTCAATAATATTCAATAATTTTTAATACATAAGTAGACTGCGGATTTTATGCATTTCTTGAACAGGTCAGATTTAAAAGATCTAACAGGCGTGATGTCAGATGATTTCACAATTATTGTGTATCACAATTATTAACCCTTTGCAGTCGAAGCTATTTTAACTCCAAAACAAAACATTTCTTCCGACCTAGAATATTTCCCTTGTATACATTTTTTTCGTGTTATGCATACGAAAATGGCGCAATTTACTCGTACAATACAATAAATTTAACAATGTAAAAAATATTTCTAAAAATGATACAGTAATTTTAAGTGGCGCCTTACAGTCGCCATTCGGGTGCTAAGGGTTAAAGACAGAAGGAAAATTCCGTTTTGATTCCGATCTTTGCAGTATATTATGGAAATACCATAATACACCAATATATTCTATAATATACCATAATATACTATAATAGACTAGAATATAACACAATATGACATAATATACCAGAATATACCATAATATACCTGGAAATACCATAATATACCAAAATATACTATAATATACGATAATATACTAGAATAGACTAGAATATAACACAATATAACATAATATACCAGAATATACCATAATATACCTGGAAATACCATAATATACCTGAAAATACCATAATATACCAAAATATACTATAATATACCAAAATATACTATAATATACCAAAATATACTATAATATACCAAAATATACTGTAATATACCATAATATACTAGAATATACTACAATATAACATAATATAACATAATATACCAGAATATACCATAATATACCAGAATATTCCGTAATATATCAAAATATACTGGAATATACCGTATAGTATAAGAAAACAGAAACAGAGGATGCGAAGAATTCCGAACCCTCGACGAACTTCGTTCGCCAGAACGGAGCTGTTTGGTTCAGCTAATACCCTAACAAAAAGTCCACCCGCGTCTTGTATGTCTCCAACAAGCGAGCCGGGTGTTGCAACTGCAGAAAGAACGCATCGATGTTCGATACACCGTGAGCCAGTTGGCGCGAAGGGTGGTTTCGCCTGGTCGATGTAACCAAACAACGAACCCGCGACGGGGTCACGGAAATTGGAAAAAAGATTATCCGGCGCGTGATCCGTCGCAGGCGATATCCTTGGTCGTCGAATTACAGAGACGCGGCCCGGGAGCATCGAAATTGCGGCGCCATGGTCTCTGCTAGGTTGTGCGGGACGGTTCGCGTCTGATTTTCGTCGCGCGGACGGTTCCGGGAGTTAGGCTTCGAGAGGGGATGCTCGATCAACGTTATGCGACCGCCGAATAATATATAAGGAGCAGCTACAACGAAGCCCTGATTTGAATCTACACGGCCTGTAAAGTTCATTAGATTTAAATATTTATGAGACCGGGGTGGAGAGGCTGGTCCCAGGTCAATTTGAAGCCGGAGGAAAACGACTTTGGTTCTTTATTCCCGCGGGAGAGTCGCGAGAGAGAGAGAGAAAGAGAGGGAGAGACCTCGAGACTCCTAAGCATTCGGAGACGCTGGAAAAGTTCACGGACCACCGAAGAAGACGAGCCCCGAAGACAAATGCCGGATTTAATTGGCCGAACCGCTCCACGAAGCCTGCGCTTTCTGCATTCCTTCTGATTTTGTTTGGTACACTTACCTGCGCGCCGCGTCACAATCCTCTGTAAACGTTTCGCCTTTTTTACTGTCGCAACCCGCAATTCCGCATTGCAGATCGCCGGACTGCAAACCTACCGAATGCTGCCGCCATCTTCTTACCCCCGGCGAGCCCGCTAATTAGCAAAAACAAAGAAGAGATCGCTCGCGAGGAGACTAGAGTGTGGAGGGTGCAATCAGAATTGGAGGCTGGTCTAAGCTGGGTGCGTGATCCTGAGTACAGTGATCGATAGCTGACGTTTAGAAGAAAAATTAAGAAAAAAAGTCGCCTTTATTGCACGCATTAGCATCGCGGATTTTTATGATTGGAATGGAACTCGGATGAATATTGTATTTCTTCTATAATTTTAGCAAGTCAAAAGCAAGAATAGTTTTATAGTTTTGTTTTCTACTAACCCATTTGCAAGCATAAAATCAAAAAGTTCAATTTTATTCGAGCTTGCCAAGAAGTAACTGCTTCGATTCTATCCTACGGATTGTTGTTGGCCATTTCTTAGAATTCGGAGCGAAAGGAGATAGCTTGAATCGGTTTGTCAGTGCAGAGTGAATATCGAACGAATAATGAAGTCCGAGTAAGGCCGATTCGAAGAATCGAGATTTTCCAGCGGATAGCGTGCTCATGAATTAGAATTTACTCGCGTAACGGCCAGCCTAATGATAAATGTGGCTCCGCCCAAATCTACCAACGGATTTATGGTCGTCCTTTTGATACCCCGTCGTAGAATACAGACGGAAGCGAGGAACGGGAAAGCATGATTTAGACACGATCCGATTCGGCCGGCCGGCATCCTTCCTCCCAAAAACGTATCAGTTCTAAACAATTGAACTCGCGACCCGTTTTCGTTCCCAATTTTACAGGGAATAGGGGACAGGGCTATAAATATCGTAGAATTTATGCGACCCGGCTGAGAAGCACTGTTGCGCGGACCACCTACTATGGTTCTACGCTTTCGCGGCGATTTATAGGCGATTCGAAGACAAAGTCTTACCCTAAAGTCGCTGTTTTACGAAAGAAAGGATCTCGTTAACCTACGGCCGTGATATACGGCGCGTTAAATGCAATATGGGACGTTTTGTGCAGGTTCTATGTAACGAAATAGGGAACAGTGTTTCTACATTGTAAGTTCGATACTTTATCACCGACGTTACTCAGGGTTTATAAAATAAATGGAAATCAAAGAAACCGTGGTCCATTGTTCCCTCACGCTTTGCAAAGCGTTCCTTCCCAATTACAGGCTTTACCTTCGTCTGTATAAATCGTTTGACACATATTTGCACAGCAATTTTCACCGGAAAGGTTCGTTCTTCGTCAAGAGATCAAACACACCTTTTTTCACTTCTGTATTGATTCCCGTATCTGTTAGACGCTGAACGGAAGTACAGTAGAACCTCGCTTATTGCACGGAATTCTCGTTCGCTGCATACTAGCGAGTCTCGCCACGAAGTGTCCAAGGTTCTGGAACTCGTGGCTATCTACGTACGAACAAAAGAATCACTATACAACTTTGAGCGCTATACACTTTGTATCACTATACAACTTGGTCCCGCTTGGAGCAACGAGCGAGGTTTGACTGTACTTTTGTTACTACATTTACAGTACTTTTAATTTTACTTTCGATATTTTTCAGAGATATACACAGGGTGTCTCACCTTACACGACCATCTAAAATACCTCGTTTGTTTCTTATGATAGAAGAAAATTTCAGAGGAAAACATTAGTTGATTCAGGGGAGCAAATATTATAATAGGCTAAAAAGTTTGTTCAAGGTTATATTTTTTGAGATTTCAAGGCCATCGAAGTTTTTTTCAATGGAATGATATATTTTTATTATCGCTATATGATAGCCGAGGTCAAGACAAATCCAACGACCTGTAATATTATGACCTTCACGTGACTTTGAGTTTGAAAAATTCATATGTTATCACCAACGATACCACACCATACATTTACACTCCATGGACGCTGGTGTACAACTAGTCGAAGCTGTTTCGGATTTTCAGTGCAGCAATAACGCATATTATGTGTATTTGCTGCAATGCCCGTGTCGAGTTAGGCGAGACAACTTGTATACAACAACTCTATTTGTGACAGGCACTGAAAATGTTACGTTATAATAAAAATACTGGCACGAAAAATTGATGGTGTCATCTTGAAACATATGCAGACATATAAAATTTTTACTGTTTTGTTTTGAAGTAATCTAAAAATTCTTTACTTCATAAATCATCGGCACTCGACGACTCGAAACAGAAATTCTACTCGAGGATTGAAAGTAGGACCGTAATCTCGCGACTTTAGCGACCCGTCCAACTCCGCCAGAATTTTGCTGAACAACACTGTTGTGCGCTGGAATATTTAGCAAGACGCGTAGTACTCGGAACACCAATTATTTAAACGAAAAGCGTTATTCGAGCAAGTTCGTCGAGGGATTAAGCGTGAACCACGGATTCCTCGAGGTGTACGCTCACGATCGTAGGAAACCGAGTGGATGCTGCCGGTTTCCTGGGGGATTCCGGCGACTGGTTTGATGGACGGGCCGATAAAACTTTGGCAGCCACGTAAATCAACGACCAGCCGAGGAGTTCCGCCACGGAGGATAACGATAGCCTAGCCACGGGCCCGTGTGAGTTAAGACGACGCGACCGAAAGAGGACCGAGGGAAGACCTGGCGCGCGAGGAGCTCACGGTTACGTGTCTCTTTGGCCCCCACCCCTGCCCTTGGGATTCGCCGCACTTTATGGGGTCACTGATGCTATCGTAACGTAGGCCAGGGCATTTCTTTCGTTACGCCACCGGTAGCTCTTGGATTATTTACCTGGCTCTTATAGGGAATCTGGTGACCCACAGAACGTTTCGCCGGGGGATTTCGGCCTAGACGGGTCACCTGGTTATGTTAGGGTGACCTATAAGTAATCAATTATTTTGAAATCTAAAACAACCTTAGTAGTAAATTCAGGTTTCTATTTCTTGATTTATTATATGATCTCGTTTCGCTGTATAGGGCCGGGCATTGTCAATTTGCAGTATTACACCTTTTCTGTGGACTGAAGATACCCTTTTTTCAATAGTTTTGAATACAGCCGTGATAATTGCTGTCAGTACAACTCAGGAGTAACTGATTCTCTAGGTTGCAACAACTCAAAGTGAATTATGCCACGATGGTTCCATAAAATGCTCAGTAACACCTTTCTAAGTGATAAGTTAGGTTTAGGGGTTGATATTGCGGTATTGCGATATTGCGATTTGATTTGCAGAAAGCCATTGCTTGGAACGCTTTATATTATCACAAAGAATCCATTTTTCATCTCCGGTAACGATTCTGCTAAGAGATGGATCTCTACGAAATCTGGATAGCAATGAACTGCAAATTAATCGACGAATATTCTTGTTGATCTCAAATAATTGATGCAGTACCCATATTCCTTGCCTATATTCCTTTCCCATTTCGTGTAGGTACATTTGTATAGTTGACCATGTGGACCCATGGCTACACGATAATTCTTGTATACTTAATTTTGGATCAGCTTCCACTAGAGATTGTATGGTGTCATTATCAAATTCAACTGCTCGTCCACTTCGAGGCCTGTCAGAGTGATCATAATCACCAGCAGCAAACATTCTGAACCAACGTTGACACTTGTTGACCTCCCATACATCTCCATAAACATCGCAAATTTTCTTTGTCGTTACCGTTGCATAAAATTCCGCATGAAAATGAAAAAGTTTGGAATGACGTGTATGATTCTTGGAAGGTATGGACGCCGCCATTACATTACAGGGTTGTAAAATAAATTATACGTTTTAGAATATTTTGAACGCAGGCTGCTTTACCGAGAACTGTAACAGAATACGTGTTTCCTCTTGAACGATCGGTACAGAACCAAAGGCAAAAGAAATTCTTTGCAAATAATTGATTACTTATGGGTACCCCTAATAGTTCACTAAACCTCGCATGTTCGCCAAGCTGAAAATTTACCCATCTCCGTTTCCGTTTCTGTTTGTAGGTTTTCTCGCACGAAAATGCATGTAAACACTTGGAAATAATACATATTTTATAATAATAAAATTTCTACGCCTCCTCCTCTCCCCCCCCCCCCCCCCCCCCCCCTTGTCCTGATGCCCTAAGCAGGTGCTTACTTTGCTTATTCACGTAGCACTGGAGTGACTATCGACAGGGATATGTGTGCTTGAATTTCGCCACGGCACAACAAAATCGAAGTCGGATAATCGGTGTCCTTCCCATTTAAGGGAGAATGTGTAACCGGAAGTGGCGTGGACTTTGAATAACGGTGGGCCGTGATTGCACCGCACCGGTTGCCAGCGCAGCGCGCTTATTAAGGCCGGGTTTGTAAATAACGGGTACGTCGAGGCGGGTTCGGCCTCGGCCTCGGCGAAACGCCGAATTCAGAGGGGGTTTCCGGGGGCGTTCGAGAGAATTATGGCGCGTCGTGGAAATTTTGGTTTATCGGCCGGCGGAATTATGGCGTCCTGGCGGGCCCGCCCGCGCGAATCCTCCCCTCCCTTCGCAATAAGAAGCACAATCTTCCGTGACTCTTAAATTCATTTTTGGTCCACACGCGACCCCCGTCCCCGCCCCTAATTTATCGTTCTCGTTTCAACCGAGCCGCGCGCCCCTCGTTTGTCTCCTTTAACTGGCTCGGAAGCTTCTTCGGTGACGGCGTTTAGGCTACTCTTCGTGCGCACGTTCGTTTCAACTCCAATGATTTCTAGTTGCTCAAATTTTATGCTGCTATTCATTTCTATCGGCTAGGAAAATTACAGCTACACAAGGTGGGCGTGTCACTGTGACCACCTTCAATATTTCCGTTATTTGTAAAAAAATATGAAAATGTGATGTATACGAAACCTGCATAGTATAGAGTGGGAAGTGTTGTGATGCAAACATATTTTGTATGGGCGAAGCCGTTTCGGAGATTTCAAGGTCACCTTGATTTCTTCGAACGAAATAACTTTGGGTTAGAAATGTATTGAACTTCATATGTCCATAATATAATCATTATTTTTCCCTTCAAAGAAAATAGAAGATTCAGCAAATTACAGTTAAATTACAGCTAAATAACTTCTCAAATAAGCGCAGTACATTATACAAGAATCCGACACCAGCCCTAATAATTCAAATATTCTCCTCATCGATACGAATCCAAGGTCCCAATTAAATTCTACTGATTGTTATAATTCATGGTTAAGAAATTTTTAAGTAAGCTTACTTAGTACATTATACATGCTTCTTCCACCCTACACCAGCCTTAATAATTAAAATACTTTCCTCGTCGATATGAATCCTAGGTGCTAATTAAATTTTACGTAGAAATCATGCTTAATAAATTCTCAAATAAGCCCGGTACATTCTACGAGAATTGCCGCTCCAGCAACAGCCTCTATAATTAAAAAATCGTTCCCTCAGCACAAACCCGGGTTGTGTAAACTGTAGCTCAAGTTCAAGATTAATTAATGCTCGAATGCAAGGATTATTAGTCTCGGGAGAAATGAGAGTTAACAGACTCGGAGATGGAAAGCATTTGTTCAGAGCCGGGTGTCCCGAAACGAGAAATCTACCGAATAAGATAACGTGTTGCGGAGGGAAAAGGATTGGTCGCAGCAACGACGTTTTTATTGCATTTCTGAAAGTGTAGAATCATAAAAATACTTTCTCACAATTTTATATCGAAATCCATTGAAATGACAAGATTATGGTTCCAGAAGAACCATGATTTGGTGTAGTAGGGTCAGTACAAAACGCGTTTTTCTCCACGTGTATTTTTTCACCTAGACAAAATCCCAGAAACTACACGGCCGATTGTTCCGAAATGTTGACACGTTATTCCACGCACTACTATCTCCCGCCGATATAAAAATTATCATTGAAATTATCATACTTTTTTTATTTAAAAAATGACCGGAAAAAGAATGAAAGTTCGGAATACGCAGTATAAGCATTCACCATTTTGCTAAGCTTCAAGGTAAATTATCTTTAGTTTGTTGGGGGTGATGAAGGTATCGAGTAAGAATCATCTTGATGTTTTTGTTTTAGTCAACCCAGAGATCATCGATGCCAGCAAGATATGATTTTTAAAAATGCATTATACTTATTGCGGCCGAGATGGAACTAAGAAAGTCTGATCAGCGTCGTTTATCGTCGTTTGTCCAGGAAACATACCTGAGCCGTGTTGTGTTTATACTCCGCGGCGTATGCCCCGAGGTAGTGGGGATAATTTCATGACGTTTATCATCCAGGCCTTGGCGAAATATATAGAGAAATCACAGTATAATTAAAACTGTATAAGAAGATTGTTCCGTGCGACGCAAGAGTAACAGAGATTAAGATTAACAGAGAAAATTTGTAACGTATCATTGCTGTGTAGAAAATTCCAGAAAATTGTTAATAATTTCGTACGATACTGTCCCCTTAACGGGGTCAACGCCGGCGGAAAGTTTCGCTCGATTTTCTTGGCCTGGGGCCTGTGACAAATACACCGGGGCCACTTCTAACCGACTGCGACGAGGCATTACCGACAGGTATGCCGCGCCGGTTGCAATATTGAGCTACCCTCCGGGTCCACGTCGTAATTAAAGCACTGAATTATTCGTCGGCTTGCTGAGGCTGGTGTGAACGTCGTTAGCGTCGACGACCGGCAAGCGCCGTAAACACCAGCCCCTCTCGTGAATTATATGCTCGCCACTCTTCAGCCCTGGCCTTTCGCACAGTGTCAATATTGCTCTGAAAGTGTCTCGGGATGCGATCCTCCTGGGAAACACGCCGAGAAAATAACCCCGGCCGCGCTGAGGCCTTCGCGGAACTGCGAATCTGATTCCGAGATAAAGAATAACGAACAAATCCCCGAGACTCGCCAACTGCATCCTTGTAGAGGACACTCGCCTAAAATGTACGGTGACAACACGTTCCTTTAAGAGGACAGTCCCTTATTTCACTCGTTTGTTCTTTAGATTAAATTTTTACTAAAATGGCCATTTTTGTCCTCTATTCTGTGAACTGAAATAAAATTGAACATCCGCACACAGATTTTCCTTTCATTTCCTTCTATTTGTATGGAATCTATGATCAATTTAAAAAAAAAACCTCCCATGTTAGGCAACCTTCCACTATTTGCATTTCTCGTCCGTGAAATATGATTTCCTGGTCACGCGTCAATTTATACCGCTGTTTTATCTGGATTCGTTCGAATGCAATCGAGCGAGCTGAGTTTAAAAATAAATGCAAACAATGTTTAACGTTTCAGTGGATGTTAGTCGGGTTTAAGCTGAGGATAATTCTGCAGGATTTTATATTTTCATTAAATCCACGAGATTTTTATGAGTTATTAAATGTAGCCATGGCCGGGAAGAATTTATTACAGAAGTTATAGAAAATATTGCCTTTTCTGTCGCCATTCTTTAAATGCACAAATTGCACTATTTAAAAGGAGTGCATAAACAGAAATTCCATAAAATTTTTAATTTAAATTTCCATATTTAAATCCACAAAAAGTAGATAAAAATTTTTACTGTATGTGCTATCTCGCTTATTTATTCCAGGAAAATTGTCGTCAACCCCTCAACTCCCTCACCGATATATCAATGTCCACTGAGTCAAACGCCGTTTTCAGGTCTACAAACAACACTACCAACCTTCATTCCTTCCTCCTCACCTGCCTGTTTACTATATGATTAAGCACATAAATATTATCTATACATCCCAACCCTTTCCTGAAACCCGTCTGACTGTCTGGCAGTATCCTCTTCCCCTCCACTTCTTTTCTTAGCCGTTCGGCCAAAATCGCTGCATATACCTTACATGCCGTTTGCTTCAACGTTACTCCTCTGTAGTCCCCCACATTTCTACTTTCTCTTTTGTTCGATATTGGTACCAGTACCCCCTCCGTCCGAGCATTCATATAAAAATTATTCTACTTTAATTTTACTATGCGGCCTCCCTAATAATACACCGATGCAGCCGGTAGATAATTATGAGAAATACACGGTGAAGCAGTTTAAAATCGCTCTAATGTCTACTTTATACGAACACACTCAACAACATGTATTTTGAAGGATAGCATTAACGGGCTGGCAGCCGGAGGAGCGTAAACGTAGGGGAACCAGAACAACCGCAATCACAACAAAAATGGAGAGCGAATCCTTCGACGTCTTTTTCTCCGGCGAACTTCGACCGCTGCGGGCGATCAAATATTTTCGAGCGTCGTTCTGTCCTTGTTCCATCGGTGCCCCGCCTGACGCAACATAATATGAACTTGCCCGTGGCAATTACGTTGCCGTGCGCGTTCACGTATATCCATCGCCGGTGCATTTGCATCTCGGGTCCGGCGTGCATCGCGTCGCATCGCCGCGCCGCCGGCCTGTCAACGATACGAATTAATATTGATGCCGCCACCGTGGCCGCGGCTGAAAGAGTTGCGGTCGACGCCGAAAATAATCCCGCGCCGCGCGAAAATTCGGCCGGCGCGATGGCTCGCGGAACACAAATCGAGCGGCGCATCAATCAAGAAACGTATCCACCGACGACCGACGGAATTGTAAATATAAATTCGACGGAACTGTCGTTGACACAGTGTAATATTTATATTCGGCCTCGGTTGTTATGTCATTCTGCGCTCTTTGCCGCCAGGCTCCATGACGGGCGCCTCGGAATTGCATTCGATGCAGCGTTGCATCTGAAAATGTCGCGATCCGAATCGATATTGCATCTGACCTGACCCTTTGAGTGCTGGAGACTTTTTATTATTACTTTGTAAACGGAGAAACAGATTTTACGAGCTGGGAATATTCGAGATATTGCATTACTTAAAATATTGACAGACAGATCGGGAACGAACAATCAATCTCGTTTTGGGAATAATACGTTTTCAAATAAAGTCAAGTTATAGATGATATTGTAAAAGTACTAACATAAATTTCTTTAGGAAAAAGAGAAGAATGAGACAAATAGAAGTATAGTAATACAAAATCGCACAGTAGAATCTTCAAATCTTTTATAATGTTGGAACATGTAATAAAATTTTTAGGTGGAATTCATGGGAGCAGATGTGCCAAGATCTTTCTCCCAAAAATAAAATAACGTGGACGTTGGAATATACCGACAGTTTATCAAGCAAAAAAAAATTGGGAAAATAACATTTTTATGAAAATGACCCATGAAATGGTGGAATCGTGACCAAGTAAAATTATCTGCTAATGGATAATATGTTGAATTCTCCGGTAACAAATAATGTGTCCTGGAGACGTCATAATGCACTCCGTTAATGTTATAAATATTGCTCCATATCTCTTTTCTCAACATTTTTCTCGGATTGCTCGGCCAAAAGGATTGCATAACATTAAATCGAAAAATTATACATATCACATATGACTAGGATTCAGATCTTTATGCAAAATAAAAATTGTCGCAGGAGTTACATAAACATTTATTTATTTTCTTCAATGCATTTTAAAATTCTTTAAACATGTTTACTATTTTGCAATTGATGTACCCATTTTTGTCGTAATGACTATTCAGTTATTACAAAAAATACATAAGCATTTCATTACTATCCGTGTATTTTAACTTGTTACCTATTGTGATTGTCAATTATAATCAAAATGGCACGCGAGAATGATTGAAAGGCACGGGCGAACAATAACGAAAAACATTAGAGTAACTCGACGAATTAAAACGCGTCGTATTCCGCACCGCAGACACAAGTCGAATAAGGAGATTAATAAAATTGTAGATTGTTCGCAATAATCGGTTCCGACAGTATTATTCCCTCCGCGGCTATGAGATCGGCATCAATTTAATGGCTCCGAAAATGACAGCTATTACTCGGAGCGTAGTCTATCCGGCCCGATAGCTCAACGTGCCAGTCAAGGAAACGCGTGTGTTTGTGTGTCGTCGTAACCGCGCGACACTGGGGCTGTTGTTGAAGATGGGAAGATACGCCGACGAAAATCAAGAGTTATCATCTCGGATAACAACAAGTGAACAGTAAAATTCACAGTCAACAATGAAAACGAGGAATTACAGATTCACTAAACATCTCTATTCTTTGCTAAACGTTCTCCAAATACTTCCGGAAATAAATTCACTGTTGGAAAAATTTTTAGTAACGTTCAAACCGTGAAAGAATTATGGTCAATCTCACCGGGTAGCGTTCGAAGCTTTCGTCTATGGTGTTCCGTCGTCCGGCGTACCGAAACGACTGTTCCATGTACGATGGGGGTACTGGCTGGTAGTTTACGCAGCGAGCAGTGGCGCATTAACATCGAATAATTAATCAGCGGATCCAGTGTAATCGTTCCCATCGAGTTACTCTAATCCCGGCTGCTTTACATATTTTCTATGGCCACGTATTAGCCGGCGTCACACGCGTTCGATCGCATCAGCTGCGTTCTGCCACGGACAGTTTATTGATACCAGTAATCGATAGGGGTTTACTCCCTCTCTCTCATAGCGCACGCTTTCTAGCCTTGATAAAGAGAGAGGTGTCTGCGACTGTTTCCGGTCGCGTTTGGCCCCGGCCGGTTGTAACAGACAATGGACCGACACCGCCTCTGCCTCGAAGACACGTAATTGCGGCCCCATTGTTATCATCCGGCCGAGCCCTGTCCACCGTTCGACGACTTAACGCGGCGACGCGACGGTAAACCCGACCCCCGACTCCCGGCCCGATTAATTAAAGCGGTAATTACATTCTCACGAGCGTGCGCCGGCGCCCTTATCCAGACGCGTTACGATCCATTAGATCTCGCCCAATCCGTTTTATACTGCGCTATCGATATTCGGACAATTCTTCACGCGGATCTTGATTTGCACAGGCGTGCGAAATTAAGGGATCGATAAATTTTCGTTTAAAAATTGCCCACGTTCGAAGTGATGTGTCTTCACGGGAAAATGTCCTAGAATATTAACACCAGGTTTACGGAGTGCCAAAAGGGACTATTTTACATCAATTTATAAAAATAACAAGAATGTGCTGCCCAAATTTTTAGCCATTTTTTGTTAGTAACATATACCCAAAGAAATACATTTGATGAATAATTTCTCATGGATGTATCTTCAGAATCTTAATAATTGTAAATTAAAAAGATTAGAACCCGTCATTTTCACGGGTCCCGTAAACCTAGTGTTCAACTTTGTTTAGAACCGATTTGGTTGACTTATATTTGTTTTCAGAATATACTATAACCCATGATAAACGGAAATTGTTATTTTTCAACCTTAATATGTAGTATTCGGGAACTCAATTTAATAAATCTTTTTAAAAAGATTTGTAATATGTACAACTTTTTCGGAATTTTATACTACCCTTAACACAGGGAAAAATCACTTTTTATTCTGATTTTTATAATCTTGTGAAACTCAATTTACGCCGTTCAAAATGGTTTTACGAAATTTTAATCTTTCTCAGAATCTGATACGACCTCTAGCACAGGGAAAAAATTATTTTTCAACTCATTTTTCATTAATCTCTGAAATTCTGTTTGGACCATGGTTAGAGTGGTCTTCAAATAATGGGAATAGTAAATCAATTAAAACGCTTGTTATTTCTATCCTTTTTGGAACGCACTACAGTCCCTATTAAAAGGATGACGATTTTCTTAATGCGTTAACCAATCTTCGTTCAATGTTTAATACAGAATTGTTTGCTTCTTCTAATTATTCCTGTATTATACCAACAAATTGGGTGCATTCAATTTTCTACAATTACATTGAATAGTTGTAAAAATCACTGTTCTAAACGATAAACTAGATTTTCTAGTGAATTCGTATCAATCATCCATGCAATATTACCTGTTAAGCGTTCAAAAACTGAAACATTTACTAATGAGTCCAAAACTAAAATATAACTTGAACTCACCCTATCCAATTATATTTTATTCAATTTGTAATGAGAGCATACTACCTTGGTTACAAATTACGGACTGTATAAGTCATTAAAAGAAAGAACAGCATTCAGAATGCTTGATCATAGCATTCGTACTTTCGAGGTATTTCTCATGCAATCTCTACCCCCATCCTCTTTCTCCGAGTCACCATGAAAGCTCTGTTTTTATTTAAGAGACCTCGTGAACGATGCAGAGGAACTTTCAAACTGAAGGCTAATAACATTGAATATTAATGAACCCCGGATCTTCTTGCCCATCCCCGCACTCTCTTCCTCTTTCTTTCTCTCCTCGAACTCTCCCCCTTCCACCGTTAACTCTCCCTTTTTTTCACGACGTCCCTTCGTAAAGGTGCTAATGAACCGGGGAGGGAGGAATAAGACTATTGTGCCCGGGCAACAATGCCTCGCTCGGTTCTTTCTCGTTAAGTCGCAAAAGGGAGCCGAAACGCTTTTATCCCGTGGCACGGGAGCTAGCCGAACCAAACAGGGCTGGAAATCGGTAAGGGAATTGAATGTATCGAAGGGTATTATTCGCTCGAAGATACCGGTCTACCGTGTTCTGGCCGGAGTTCACGAAAGATTTTATATCCTGGACGATCCACTGTCATGTTTCTACTGTTTGCTTTTTAATTACTGGGTCGCCTAGGGAAATCCGGAAAAGTCGATGGATAAAACCGTTCAACTCTAAAAATGTCAACATATGTGCCGGTGATTATGAAAGTGGGTCAAGTCAAAGTTCCAAACAAATTGACCTTCCTGCTTGGTATGTATTGCGCCGATTAACAATTGCAGTGTTTACTCTATATATGTCCCAAAAGCCTAGACGATAAAAGTCCCAGAACTACAGTGATTTCTCTATATATGTCGCCAAGGCCACGATGATGAACGTCGTGGAACTATCCCCACTACCGCAGGGTATACCCCGTGAGGGACCATAAACCGAGTCCTATAGAGCTTCGCTGTCCTTTTCTACGTTTGGTGTGGATTAAAGAAAAGTGTCTCCTGGCTGATATATGTCCCTGGCTATATCTGTGTTTTGGAAATATATCGTGTAAACACGGCATATAGTGAATTGAAGAACCATTATTTTCTTGACCTTGCTCCTTGTCCATTTTTATCATAACTGATGGTGGGCTTCAGGGTATCTTTGGCGATACGATCCTTTGTATTTATCTTTGCCTCGACTACGTCCCACGAGTAATGGTCAAGGGGATTGCAGGTTACAGCGGGGCCATAAGTCGGGGACCAGTGACAACAACGGTATTCGTGAAGACTGATTAGGGGGTCGAGCCGCTCTAGAGCATGGAAATAAAGTCTAATTGCAAGAATTTTTCACGGGAACGCCAAAAAAAAGAAAATTAAGAAAGAATTGAGAATCTATTTACATGTTATTATTATACACACTTTGAAGTGTGAAACACAATTTTTTAATAATAATTTTGTTAAACAATGACGGCTCTACAGCGTCGCAACTGTAACCACTTCGCAGCCGGAACGTAACAATGTTTGACCTATAACAGAAAACTAAAAATTTGTTCAATCTACGTTCCCAAATCAAGGCTAATCTTGTACGCAAAACAATTGGCTGTAAGTCATTATAATCCCCTTATGTTCTGTTTGAGCGTGCAGAAAAACACCGATTACCAATTTAAATATGGAGGGCCGTCAACGCGTGCCATTATCGGATGATAATTCCATACATGGAAAATATGAATCGCGGCGATACCGTGGAATTCGATCATGATAAAATTGATATTTTCCTGACGAGTTGACGGGACACGGACGCGTGTATTGAAAGTTTATCCCGATAATTCGGAATTCGATGATCGGTCATTTTCATCAAAAAACTCGCCAGAAACAGCACCATAAAAATGTGCGTGATGAACGTGACCGTAAAATGAAAAATCACGCGGACGGTGGAGCGCGTCTTCTCGATTGCGACTCGTTTTGTACCCATTTAGGCCGCTAATTACTTGGCCCTGTGAACGGCGCGGCGGTCGGCTGGGTGCCCGCTTTGCGAGCGTGTTGCGACCATGAATATCCCAACATTTATTTGTCCCGGACAAATATGGATTCCCATCAAAGCGTTTGCGGTGGAGGCGGAACGGGACTCTAATTACCGTGGCCGCGATGTACGGTGTGCTCCGGTCCGTGGAAAATTAGAATCGCGCCTCTCGGGGTAGAGGAGGGGGTAGGGGTACAGATTACACGTGTCCGATATTGAACCAATCACTGGCCGTGGACACCGATTAATTTGCTTAATCCCGGATAGATTAGCCGTGCTGAACCGGTACAGTTTAGCGTCGCGATAATACCGGCCAACCATCTTAATCGAACCACGGCGTTTCGGACTTTCACCCCCGACCCCCTGCAACCATCCCCCGAATCCGTCTTCGTATCTCTAAACAATTAATTGGATCCGGTATCCCAAGGCCGATTCGATACGCCGGCAATGCTCAGAGAATTGCCTGGACCCCGATGATTCGCGACACGGAGCCTCCACGTGCAATGGACGTTTCACTCTAATTTAGACCACGGAATTTTATGACTTAGACTGTGGCGGATTTAGGTTAAAGCGCCAGCGGCTATAACCCAGGGCGGTAAAATTTAGGGGTGGCAAATTTTTGGAACAATACCGAATACACGAGTCACAACAATAAAAACAAATAAACGAAAATATTAACCAATTTAAAAATAAAAATGACATCTTTGAATGGCGTAGTATGATATTACAAGAAATCACTTAAAGCCTACGGGAGGCGAATGCAGAATGCGAGTACCTAATTCCCCCCATATCTGAAAAATGGGTTGAATAAAATTAGGGTAGTACTAATGACTTTGCGCTTTGTCTATGAGGAGCTGAGGTGTAGAGGTAGCCCCTAGGGGGCAGAAGTATAAATCCGCCAATAAGGCTGCGGTCACAGTGGCCAGATTCGTCTCCCCACTCTACGTTCTCTTTCTACGACGCTAGTGCACCACGCTTGCGCCGTGTCCCGGTCACGTGACGCGCTTTGTTATGGTCGCGCAAGTGTCATAATGTCACGTGACTATTCCGCTACTGGCAGAGGGAAAGAGAGGGTAACTTTTCCCCTGATCTGGCGACTTTGGCTGTGACCTTAGCTTGAAGCCGCATAGTCGGACGAAATGACTTGATGGTGGATCATGGATGGAGAGTTCATTTTAATTGTCACTTTTTAAAAAAGTATCATGGCGTTGCAATTCTAAAAGTTTAGAAGAAGTTGTAGCGTCTATTAAAACGTAACTACTTTGACTTTAACACTATTATTCAAGAAATTTTTTAATCCCAATTTATGTACCTAATACGATGAATATACATATAACAAACTATCTATTAATATTATTTGTCGAAAGAACGACGATCAAACGATGTAGCATTTGTACGCTTTTTCATTTTGTTTATTTCGCTATTGTCTTTTTTTTAATACAAAAAGAGAGAGGTTGTAGGAATTGTGAATTATCAAACACTGTCGAGAGACGGCGGATTTATACTAAATGGAATTGGCAAACCGGACGAAATGGAAACTGTAGAATAGCTGCATTGCCTTTTCTCTGGTTACTGTCTGCTAACGATGAAACGGAAGCTGTAATTTACTTTGTTTTCGCGAGTTTTTTGTGTTGTAATTTGCTGTTCCGGTAGATGGGCGTAAAAAGTGAAACGAGAACGGCACGAATATAAAAACTGCTGAAACTAGAATACACTAGCGAGAATTATTCAAATAAAAAATGTTTGACTCGTGTACATCCTGTCTGGTAAGTGTTCGTATATGGAAAAATTTTTATTTAGACCTCGGAATAATAAAACCTTAATGAATTGGCAGATGAACCCAACCATCTTTTACGATGCATAAAAATTGAATTGACAATTCATTTTAATGACCGTGTTTAATTTTAATACATATTCTCAAATATATTTTTTAGGTAGGTACATTCGTTCAATTTCTCGTTAATTTCTATCTTGTTAATCACTTTTACTGCTCCGTAGACGTATTAGCTGTACGCAAAAGTTTTGTGAAATGCATATGTTTCCAAACGATAACGATGTTGACTGTTTAATCGGCAACGAACAAAAAATTGCACAAAAAGGTGGAAGATTATCACTGTACTGCGTATTTGATGAATTTACTACAAAAATCAGGTGAAATATAAAACAATGAAGGGATTAAAAGAATTTAAAAGCATCGCAGTTTCCATTTCTATTTTGTATATAAATCCTTGGTGTAATTATAACCGTACGGTTAAAAATATCAAAGCGAACTTCTTCGTCTTCGTTCTCTTCCAAAATTTCCTCAACGATCAAGCACTTTCGTCGGTCACTGTACCAGTTACTTGGAACCTGTAAAATGCAATTTCTTCTTGAAAATCGAAAAAGCTTTTTTCGATCATCCAGTGCACTCTCCAGGCTGGAAATTACATCGGTTCGACGTCCGGGGAAAAATGAACGTCGCGGGGTGACGTCTTCGCGCGTCACTGCCGAGGGACGAGATTCGGAATCTTTTAGGCGAGCCGTTTTCCATTAATCATGCACGGTTCGGTCGTCCCGATAAGCGATTCCGCGACGCGACCGAACGTGTATTTCGGTGAAAGATGGAGAGCTGGACCTAACGTGGCAGAAACCGAACAGAATGCGAAACCCGGCCTGGTATCGCATTAGGCTTTCACGTGTCGCTGGCCAATCTAACGCGAACGACGTCCCTCGAACGCGAATGAATGATTCGTGGAGCGCTGGTGGCCAAGTGGTGCTTCGTTTTTAAGGCTCTCCTGGGGGATACGACGAAACTAAACTAGTTTCCCTGCCAGTTTTACCCTAGCGACACCCGCCTCGGATTAATCTAAATTAATGTTTGCCTCGAGCCTGACCCGCTCGTGAGTCGCCGGACCGATCCGCTTTTGACGCCTCGCGAACCGTATGACGGGCTTTGGAACGGCGCGTCGTTGTCGATTCCGTGAATTTTTCAGCTGGACGACAAGCTCCGCTAATCCTTCTAGACACGGCTCATTATTGAGGGCAATTTAGGTATTTGTTGCGGATCGCAACAACGACGAAATAACGTGCCGAACCGTCCCCACAGAGACTTAGGTCGTGCTATTTACATTCTCATAGCAGGCGCAGGAATCCGTCAGAGTCGCCCTGGGAATTGACTCGAAGATAACAGAGTCGTGATTCGCTTAACACATTCGCGACCGGCAAATTTTTTCCGTTTCTAATACTGAGTACCGGTTTAAATAAAGAAATTCTGAAGCCGGTTGATGCACACTTGTATCGCTAAAGCAAGGATTAATTAAGTTATTCAATTAATTAATAATTTAAATTTATATCCAATTCCATTAATGCGCCGAATGTTGCCACATTCAGAAACAAAATTTGCAGGTCGTGAATTCACGCCAGTGGCAATCAGGAATAGAATTTAAAATGATGACACTAGATTTACGGAGCACTAAAAATGACCAAAAATAACATGAATGTATCCATCAATATTTGTAGCCATTTTTTTAAAGTAATATATACCCGTTATATATTATAACATATTATATTATATATTAGTTATTTTTACGGGTCCCGTAAATCTAGTGTTAAATTAGCCTACATTAGAAAACATTAGTTGGTTCAGGGGAGCAAATATTATGACAGGCAAAAAAATTTGTTCAAGGTTATATTCTTTGAGATTTCAATGTCATCGAAATTTTTTTTTATGGAATGACATATTTTTATTACCCCTATATGATAGCCGAGATCAAGACGAATCAAACGACCTGTACTATTACGACCTCCACGTGACCTTTACGAAAGCCGAATAATATTCTTTTAAATAATGATTCCAGAAGAACTTGTAGCATTTTTTTGTTCAAAAAATTCGTTGAATGACGAATGAAATTGCTATCGCTTTTAAACAATTGATTGCGAACTACTCATCGTAGGTTACAAAACGGCTATCAGAAAATTTGCTGGTATCTAAAATTGTAACAAGTCGTTGTGTCAGGACTGCAATTTTCCATCTTTCCGGTACGACGTTCTTTCGCAGCTGTCTCTTCGGAAACTGCTAGCAGTTCTCACTCGAAATAACGCTGCTCGGTACACGCGCGTTGTTTGTCTTTCGGCGGCGGAACGTGGCAATATCATGCAAGATTATGGTTAAGCGAAAACAGGGTCGAAGACTCGTAACATTCAATTTCGGAGACCGACGCTGGTTTCACTCGTTTCGCTGTTTCACTCGTTTCATTGGTTTCACTCGTTTCCGGGCGCGGGTGTCGTGTGCCCGGCCAAATTTCGCAATCAGACGTTCCCCGCGTGCAACCCTGGAATATCCGAGCCGCTAGCTCGAAGGATTCGCGAAACACACTCGGCAAATAAACCACGTCGCTCTGAATATTGCGAGATTTAATATTTCACCGCGCACGATCGCGTCCCCGGCCGTCGTCGTGTCTGGTTGAAACTGCTTCGTCCCGCTCACCTGACGCGAAGCTTTGCACCCACACTTCGACCCCTACGAACTTCGACTTCCACTTCTCCAGGAATCTTCCCTTCTTTCCGTTATCTTTCCTGATCCTTTTACAATTTCGAGAATATTAGGTCGCGGCACTTGTTCCACGAAGTCGCTGGAAATCGTCGCTGGCTTTCAGCAAATCTGAAAAATACCGGGAGAGAAGATGAAAATCCCCAAGCATTCTCATACATGAATTTTTAGAAATCAAGTATAGTGCTGTTAGCGAAACAAAAAACACAGCATGTCCGCGGAAAAATCCTTCGCAAAATAAGCCAATAATTTTTCTGGCACCGATGCCCATTCGCCGGGAAATTGAAATCTCGAAGTCTGGCATACGTATAAATATTTATAATCCGTAAACTCTTTGGGCTAGCAAGCTCCATAAATTTTCCAACGTACCCACATAAAATCCTGTCCCGAATCCGGGTAGTGAAGCTCTCAAATGTAATGGATCTCTCATACGAGAACATAAAATTAATAATACTAAAATTATCTCTATAGAAGCAAAAAGATGGCTCTACAGGAATTACAAACACGATCTACAACTTGGTAATCGATAAAGATTTTCAAATATCAAAAATTATAAGGCACTCTCTAAAATGAACAGCTTTAAGTATGAAAATATTTTTTGGAGTGTTGTACAAGTTTTCGGGAGACAAAATTGTCAAAAATCACCTTCCTTCGACCGACATCTTGATTAAGACGTTTCGATAAGAGCCGAACGGCTAGTCGACGGTGTTGTTTACGAAGTCAGCGTGACTAACAATAAGATGGCCTCGATACTCCGCTCACGTCGTTGATCTCGCCGGTCACGGATTCGCGAACGAAGAAAATCGTCGGCAGCAATGTTCAAGAGGAAACGATTACGTATTCTATCCCGACGACGCCCACGTCTTTCCATAGACCGTCGCGTCGCGTCGCGTCGGCTCGTTCCATTCTTCCGTTCGTTCACTTTACCGTCGCAAACCTTTGTCGGGCATCGTGTCGCTGGCTTGTCCGTTCGGTATTAAGCTATGAAAACCCCGTGAACAAGAGGACTCGTCGTTCGCCTCGACGACGGGGACGTGTTTGCGACTCGACTTCACGCTCTTTGTCGATTCGAAAGGATTTAGGGTCGTCGTTTATTAGTTTCGTGATTCCGCGCGGTATATTGCCTCTGCAACGGATTCCTCGTGTGTCTTTATCGTCGTCATTGATTCGTCAGGATTTATAGGGGCTCGTATGGGTTTGACTTTGGATCTCCCATCAATCCATTTCAATGGGATTGATTTTTGTTTATAGGATAAGAGACTCAATTACTGTAGGGGTACCAATTGCTGTGATTAATTATTTTTATTTTTAGAGCATAATTGTAAGGAGGCTTGGAGGCTCGACACGACACGTCGTAATTTGTTGCTTGCTCGCGGGGAACTGTTTATTTAACAAAATCTAAACGTAACATACATGTGTTAACGCAACGCATAAATCAATAAAATTATATATAACAGACAAACATATGAAACACTCAGTCATCTAAACGGCGGTATAAACATTCTTACATAATGAATTTGAAAAAAGAGATAGATAATATATATATATATTTATTTATTTTAATATTTAATAATTATTTTAATATTTTTATTTTATTTTAATTGTTCACAATTTTTTTATTTTAATGAAACAAAATTTAATATCTCTTTTTTTATATTCGTTATGCTTGAATAATAAATATGATTAATATAGGCACAGTAATTGTTTCCCCACAGTAATTGAGTCGTTACCCTATGTGGATTATTGGGAATGAAATCTCGTTTGATGGAACTGTGGATCAGAAGTGGAAGCGATATAGGGGCGAAGTTATGTTATGCAAAATGACGTGATATCATACAAGGCAGCGCAAAGCTAGACAGTGCAAGCTAGTACATTACAAGACAGCATAGCGTAACATAATATAACGATAAATTACATAAGAAAAGACGTTGCAACGTAACGCACCGGAACGTACAATAAAATACAAGAGAATGTATTTTAATGCGACAAACCATAGCATACCAGTATATTATAACACAATATGATATCAGATAATATAATGCAATACGACAGAATACATTGTTACGTAACACAATACAACATGCTGGAGTATAATACAATGCATTGCAACACAAGACAACATAATATAATATGAGACAATAACCACACAAAGTGAAATAGCACAACACAATACATTTGAATGGAATACAAGAGAATCAATTGCAATATGTTACAAAACAGCATGCTAGAATACAACTATGTCATGGAACACAACGCAACATGATACTACGTAGGACCAATATAGGATAACAGAACATGGTACAGCACAACAGAGTACAAAACAGCCCACTACAATGCAGCACCAGATAATGTTGCACCAGAGTGCAACAAAAAATAATACATTACTACGGACTACAATAGAATGCAACGCGACGCGACTCGATTCAATTTTATAAATAACATTTGCAGATCGAAACGTTCATCCGGGAACACGCGAGCCAGGGTACATATTGTTTCTAAAATATTGGAAGTATTCATGTAGAAAATAAAATTCAATTTCATCTGGGTTTGAAATCAGTCCGCGGTGGAAATGTAAATTTCCGTAGATATCCTCGGCCAACTTATGTTGAACTTATTAAAAATTGTGGTTCAACATGCACGCAGATTTATCGCATTATAATCAACGGGAATTCTTGCAAGCTCGAATACAATCAGCCTTACGCAGCTCTGATAAAATCATCACCGACTGGGCGGGGAATCTAGCTTACGGGACCGTAATTTATTTCACAGTCTCTCTCACACACTCTCTCTCTCTCTCTCTCTCTCTCTCTCTCTCTCGTTCGTTAAAGAACCGAGCTTTATTAACTTCGTCAACCGGCGTGGAGATGCGACGACAGCGGAGGAAGAAGACACGACGGGAAAATTATTTACCGCGTTCCACGGAAGCGCTTCTTGTCAGGCGATAATAAAGCGTTTGGTAACTCGATCGCTATTGATCGCCTTCAATTTCCGTCAACATCTTCGGCTTGCCAGCGAGATCGATAGTGGGCCGCACTTTCGGCTCGTCCGATGAACTTTGTGCCTTGATGTCGCTTCGTGGCTTTGGGACATTAGCATTCTTTGCGGATCCCCTGTCAAATCATTAAGGGAGAACCATTTTAGCTACGTAATTTCATTATAAAAGAGTCTACGGGAAAATTGAAGTATCTGCACAAAAATTTTAGAAACACAATATACGAAAAAATTTGTGCAAGGAGAATATGGCCCCATTTTCATGGACTTCTAAAATGGAATTTACACCATATTTGAGATAACTAGTAATAAAAAATTGGATCTAAAAGGAGTTCACAATTGGTTAGTTGGGTTTTTGAAAATCACGAATTAATTTGCACATCGAATACGCGGAATTCTGCAGACGTTCGAAAATATGTGAAGAATATGTTTCCTTTTAGCTGAAAAATTTTCTTTAACAATTCCACGTTATTAGGATTCTTGATAGATTCGTTGTTAGATCTTAGCACGAATGATTTGGTTTCATGAATTTTAAAAATCCTCATTTAAATTCGTCAGAAGAAATTGAACAAATCGGAAACAGTTTTAACGAACTTCGATCTGTGGTATCTCAAAATCCCGATCTCAAAGTCTCGACATGAACCGTCACTCGGCAGAAAAATAAGAGCTAAATTCGCGGGGCTTAAAAGGAGCGAAGAAGCTGCGCGTGTTTGGATCACTTTTCTCGACGACGAGCGACAAAAGCGGGGACAGTAACGTCTGTCAGAAGCGAGTCGGACCGCTCGCGTTTAGATCGCGGCCGGATAAAAAGGGAGAAAGGGGATCGGGGGGGAACAGGTAGTGTTCAGTCGGCCGGCGAAAAAGCTGGATTATGCAAATCCTATGGAGCTGTGGTAAGCTCGAACGAGATGAGCTCGCGGGGGAAAGTGGTTTCGCGGATGGGGAAACGGCAGTATGGGTCGGCCGGGACACTTAATGAAATCCGACGGAGTCAACTCGATCTGAACTGTTAACACGGCTCCGCGAAAAATGCGCACGGGGTAATGGGAGGTTTTACGAGCGCTTTAATATGCCGGCGGACGGATGTCCTGCGGCGGGACCGCGAGTCCGGGATTACTTCCTCGCGGAAATGCTGGGGCCCGTTTGCAACTTTCAGAGTCTCCAGTGACGCCGACAGTTAGGCCGTAAACATTACAATTTTCTCCTTTGTGAAAATGCCACGCCACTTTGATCTACCTTTTTGCTGAGCGACGTAGACGTACACTCTATGAGCCACTGGATGTCAGTTTTCGTTCTAAAGGAAAAATATTAACCCTTTGCACTTCGGATCTAGAATATTTCCCTTCTATATATATATTTTTGTATGTTACACATACGAAAATGGTGAAGTTTACTCGTACAATACTGACGTGTTTAGTAATTTATTAAATACAAACAAATTTATTAATGTAACAAATATTTTCAATAATGATACAGTAATTTTTTAGTGGTGCCTTACAGTCACCATTCGAGTGGTAAGGGTTAAATATTACTGCGGAGCTTTATGCAAAATACAAATTGTCTATAACGATAATAATAAACAGGAGCCAATCAGAAATTTCTTTCTTCCCTTAATGATTTTGATAAGCTGGACCAATACCTCTGAAATAAATAATTGTTAATAATAAGTTTCAAATATGAATGCATAAAATCCGCTGTCTCATTCTTCTGTTCGACTATTTTATTTAAAGTGTGATGATGAGATTAAATATACATCTTGAATTACTTTTAACCCTTAATTGATCGTATGTCATCTGTAAGACTGTTTCATTTACAAGTTCTGCAGTTATTTCTACAATTTTTAACACATTTGTATCTGTTAAGATATCAAAAAGAAAGAATGAATAGTGAAGTTCGATTTATAACAAATTTTAAGAAGCTTGGTAATTTTTTTTCTGTCTACTTGCAAATTTCATTGTCTTTCAACTTCCAAAAATCGTATGGGTAATTAAGGTGGACGATTAAACAGATTATAGTACGTCCATAACTGTATAGCAGACAGATAATTAAAGATTAAGACAGTTTAGCAAAGGATCAGAAGAAGTTCGAAGAAGAATTAGTCAAGAAATGCACTTGAAGGAAAAGTAAAATGAACCGGTAAACTTTTTCCTTGCGAGGAACGAGGAGTTTACAACATCGGGAGTAATTATTGACAGCTGGAAATTGCTGGTTTTGCGAACGTTAACTTCCAATGTCTAATTTACCAGTCAGATTCCAAGTAGAACTGTAATACCCTGAAGCTAGAAAACGAATATCTCCGTAAACATAGATTTTCGACAATTTTAGATCATTTTCGAATGGTTCTCTTGTAAAATTTCCTTTCCTCTTAATTTATGTCACTTTTCTTACGAATGAACGATATCTAGAATATTTGTTGGTAGATCAATTTACATAGACTTCGATCAAGCATTTACTCTTTTCTGATGAGGTGTTATCACACTTCGCATTATTCCTATTAAATCGGATAGTCTCGCGAGATGAAACCATATAAAATATGCAGTCTCCCGAAGAAACATCGGTGAGTACGTCATTGATTAGATACTGCTCCCAGAGATCAGCCGAATGTCAATCAACTAGATTTACGTCCACGTACACGAGCAATCTCCGACCAATTAATTTAATCACGTTCGAGCACGTTGAATTTTGATTGCTACGTGGTTTCGCACAGCCGGCCGTATTCTAATTTACCAACTATACTCGATATTATTAAGTCAGCGTGTTCCTCGGTCTATATATGCTCGACGATCGAGTTAGACCGCAGGATTACCCGAGACCATGTCGGGATAACGCCAATCTGATCAAATTAGAATCAATGTAGTCGTCTGAGGCGGGCGCACGGTGCCCAATTGACAATTTAATAATCCCTTCCCTTTGGTTTCGCAACTCTGTTTTCTCTGTGCGGTTCCTCAGGATCATACCGCGAATAGAAATCGGGATTTTCTTCGCCCCGAGGGGCCACGGGCTGATGATCTAACACAACCAAACGATGAACAGCCATTCCGTGACTAGGTTTGTTGTCCGGCACACTAGATTCCACCGGAGAAACACGCACAATGGCATTCCTTCGTGCATGTACAGTGATTTCTCTGTATATGTCGCCAAGGCCTGAATGATAAACGTCACAGAGTTATCCCCTCTACCGCATGGCATACCCCGTAAGGGGCCAAGAAGATCGAGAGACCTCAGACGCCGAGGAGTGTAAACATAACACGGCTCGCTTATGTCTCCTGGACGATACACGACGCTGGCAAGATCCGTGGTGTTGACATATATCGAGAATTCACTGTATGTAGCTAACGAATGGATGATAAACGTCGCGGAGTTATCCCTACTTGCGGGGTATACCCCGTGATGGGCAAGAAAGCTCGCGAGCAATCGGGTATGTATCCTGAACAGTGAGATCTACAGAGTGGTATGGATCTACAGGGAGATCCGTTATAACGAAACGTGATCAAGTGCACGCGTACTTTGCGAAAATTCAAAGTCGATTTTCTCGAAAACAAAGCCTCAAACGAAAAATTTTTATTCTATATTTTCGACTTCTTTTTTCGCGTAGACTCACCCCCTTTTCGTTTGTACCACCAGTTACCAACCACCCTGTATACCGAGCCTTCACTTTATTCCCTTCTGTTTCACACGAGGATCGAGAAGAAAAAGCATGCGATCACTTTCGGTGAAGTTTGACGAATGGAGTACACGCGGCCAGAGGAAATTGGTAAGCTAAGTTACAGCTTCGTATAAGTGGCAAAAGAAAAATTGTAAAATGCAACGGCGTGATGCGCATAAGAAATCCGACGTTTGGAGATCTCAGCTCTCAAACGAGTTTCAATAAGTTAACGTCGTTCGCGCGGCTCGCAAAAGAATAATCCCCCATCCCCCGTGCCGCCTTCCTCCACGAGGATCATCTCCATTAGCGAATGGAATTCCGCAGAGCCCTGATTCCCTGTGCAAAAGCGATATCCCTCGGTTTCGTTGATCCGTTCCCCGTTGCCCGCGTAACGGTCGCAATTACGCAACAACGGCGGAGAACCGAAACTTTCAATTTCCGCGCGGGGAAGACGCCGACGCGGGAAGAAACGGAAAGAAGAAATTGCGTTTCCGTTTCATAAATGCAATTTAATTACGCCGGCCGCCGGAGATGGCCGGGTAACGAACGAGTGGCGAACCATTAGACGTCCGAGAGCCCTCTCTCCCCGTTCTCGCTCCCTTTCCCCGGTTTTCCGGCTCCGCGCGCGCTATTGCGGCAAATAAATTCTCCGAGGGATGGATGGCGAGGAGTTTACGACGACGCCGAGCGCCGCGGCGCCCGCGCCCGCGTGAAAATACACGGCCGGTGACGAACGGGATACCTACAGAAATCCGTTCTGATCCCCGGGCTGGTTATCATGCGGCTTAAGGCGGCTCAGCGGCGTGCCCCGGCCAGTTACTAAATTACTATCGTCCACGGCAAATGGACCATACGGCGGGAACCAGCGCGAGTGGAGTTCCCGCCTGATCGACGCAGCCCTCGAACCGCAAACGAACACTTTGCACCCGTGTTCCCATCGTTGATCAAATTGTTCATCCACTCGACGATTATACGATATCTAGTACCCTTGGCTTCATTAAGAATCAGTCAAATTAAAACAACAGCAGAATTGTGCATACCGTAGCCTCTGCGTAACTGTCGTATTGTCCCGGCGCGCAGGGTCTGCCGAGCGACAGTTACAATAAAGGTGCGCAGGGTTTGCCAGATTAAGACTTGTCGCCCCCCTCTACCCCTCCCCCTTCTACGACTCACCCCCCACTGCCACTCTCTCTCTCTTTTCTATTCGCCGTCTTCTTTCATGCCTGACGCTTTAATCGCTTCTCATGAAAGTAATTTTAATTGTGATTGTATCGTGTATGGAGTCATTTTAATAAGAAAAATGAGACGAATGGGAAAAGTTTTAGAACAAAATAAAAAATTGAAAAAGTTGCAATCTTTTGCATTAGTCTGAGTCTCGCCGTTACTTGACCCCTAGCTGCCTCGGTCGTCGAGCATGTTTACCGTATGTCTGGTTCTAAGGAGGATCCCCCCAGTGATGGGAATAACATTCTGACAGTCATGGTAGACACCTTTTGCGATAGTTACAGAGAGAATACAGTGAATTGTTCATATATGTCAGCAACACTATTCTTTGATCCGTGCCGAACGTGGAAAAGGACGGCGATGCACGCCGCCTAGGCTTCGGTTCCCGAGGAGAGTAAACATATCTGTCCTACACTTTAAACGTCAAAGTCGCAGTCTGGCAACTTCTAGAAGATTCTACTATTCTTTGGTGCAGTGCTGAACGTACCGAAGGTCGAAGCTCCCGGGCTTCTCGACTTCTCACGGGGTATACCCCGCGGTAGTGGGGAGAATTCAGCGACGTTTATCAGTAATGTCTCGGCGACGTGTATAGAGAACTCACTATACTGTAATACTGTTAATTCGCAGTCACTTTAAGATTGACCTCGTTCCAGACGAGTTTATAATTAATAAATGTGAACATTATTTTAACAAATTTGCTCCAAAGATTCGAATAACTGCCCGCATGGATTTTTTTAGAGGATGTCGCCACTGTGCGCCGCGCCGTTGCGTTGCATCGGTGCATCGAGGTATCGTTGCATGGATACGCGGCCCGTTCCCCCGGATGTTATTCATCCACATGGCGGCGTGACAACGCGTGCACACGCTGCACTCGGTGTACTCGGTGCACACACGACCGTCTTCTCCACCGCCTCACGGCGAAAACCAGCAGCTGTATCCTGGTCACGTCGGTCCGAAATTCTCGACGAGGAACGGGACTGAATTTGTCGCGACAGCCAGTTCGAATGTTTATTCAATTTTCGAGCCGGAGCACGCGCGCGCACACGTTGCACCGATGGAAAAGCGACCGAGTTTCCTCGAATTAACTTGATTCCGCGAGAAGGGTGCACCCCTCGGAGAATGGATTCCTGGCGTGGCGTACGGTTCTCCTGCTTGGGAAACCGATCTTTGGCGTCCCTTGGTCACCGTGACATGTTTCTTTTTACGGCTGAGTGAAACGAGAAAGATCCTCGGAATTTATTATCCTTGTTCATTCTTCTTCCGAGACGTTTTTGCAGAGAGTATGAAACTGAACACACATTCATTCGGGAAAAATCCTAAAAATTCCATCGATATAAAAATCTTGACAAATTTTTCCTCGTCCTCTTGAAACTTTTACGATTCTTTCAGTCGTTTTATTGCACTTGTTCCTCACTCTTGTTCCATAAAACAGCCAAAAAAAAATCGTACATCAAGTTTCAACAGGTCATTTTAAAGAGCCAGTTTCGATCTTCGTATCTGGGGTAGATTCAGTTCTGAAGAGTTTTTTAATGATTTCAGGGGCGTTACAATTTGAAGCATCTTCAAGTAATAACGTGTCTCCAATTTCCCTGTCGCTGTACCATACAGAATCATAATAGGAGAAAATCTAAGAACATCTATCAAAGAAGGAAAATGAATTTCTATTTCGCTGCAGTTTGTTGCAATTCGGGTAAAACATTTTTATCTTACATACAGATCCGTTCTCTAGTTATGGGACATATATTTCAATAGTCCAATTTTTTGGTAAAAATTGTTAAATTGACAACAACGATGTAAAACTTCGTGCGAAAGTGTTCACTTGATTTTCCGCCACTTTAATATACAACTAAAAATGTAATCGCCTGATCAGATTTAATAGAGTGCACGAAGGGGAACGAAACTTGAGGTGATTGTCTGGCAGCATCAGATGAGATTTCTGCTCGGTCTGAAAATATTTCCAGTGTCCGTAGGTCCATGTCTTTCTAATTCTGAAAAATAGGATTTTCTATCTTTCCGGCCACGTTCTGTTGGAAAGGAATTGAGTTCGAAGTTCGCTCAGTTTCAACGGCGACAACGATCGCGTGTCTAAAGTTCCAGCCGGGTAATACAACGTCGAACCGTTCGACGGTCCTCCCGAACAAAGACGGAGCATCCGAAGTCGCGTTCTACCCAGTTTTCAATTATCGTTGACTGGCAAGAAGCACGAGCCGCTGGGAAACGCTGATTCGCCGGGTTTTCGACGGCGATTTCTGCGCGCAAAGTTATCTGCAGGATATTGAATCGCGCGTGAGCTGTGGAAGAAACGTTCGCGGAACTTGTTAATAAGACTGACTCTCTTGAATATTCCCGAAATTTACATTATCGCCATCGCCTACGTGAACACTTTAAAACTGAATCATTTAAAAGAAGCCTTCTCATTTAAAATACCATTTGTCATTTGAAATACCCTCTCTTTTTATAAATCGTGGGGATTTGACTTTGCAATCCGGCCCAGCGCGTTTAGGTTTACTTTCTCGTTTCGCAAGACGGATTCAACGGCTCCGCGATGCTGGGTCGAAACGGACCCGGACCAGGCCATCAAAGTGTTATTATCCCGGCGGAAGTAGCCCGACTCGAAATCCCCTTGAAGCTCGATTAATTCTCGAGTCGGTGAGTTTATTTTTGCGGCGATGGTCGAGCGGCCGATCCTCGACGGGAACGCGATTATCTCCAGCGATTTTGTAACTTTCCGGCCGGTCAGCGGACCTGGTCCCGGTAGTTGAATGCATTTCGCCGCCTTTTCGATTTTCATTACGTCGAAATGAACTGTTCCGCCGGTGACAAGTTAATCCCGCAATAGCGCGTCCATTTTCCGCGCAGTTAAATGGCGTTCCCGTGTATCCCGGATGCCGAACCATTTTGTAGTAATATTGTGTTCGCGTTCGACGATCGATCTGAAATATTCATTAAGCCCCGCTGCCGCTTACTACGCGACAAACACGCTCGGACCGGATCTTTTCGATTTGAACCTCTTAAATGGTTTGTCTGGTTTTCAAGGCCGTTGTTGCACGAATTTTAGGAATTTTTTTCTCAGAAAAACCATAATTTTTTTGCATTGGGATTTTCCATACATATTTGTTGGCATTTGAAGTACCTGTGCGATTTTTTTACAGTAGGAATAATCAAAATTACGCGAGCTATGTATTTTTTTACTAACCACTTCTTAATCCCTCACCCATAATATCGAGTCATACCCGTGATGAAGATTCTGAACAGACTTCAGATTTTCGGCTTATTTTTAGGAAGTTAGCTGTTATTATAAGTCAAATGTTGACTCGCGCAAAAACAACACTACTTTTCGGTCACTGGTAATATTATCTTGAAACAGCGATGAAAAATATCTGCCAGAATTCGCCAGAATCGTCCATTGTGAGAAGTAGTCCCGCGTCACGAGCGAGACCATTCGCATGTTCTTTTCGATCAGTCCTCCTTACCCAGGGACCACTCTTCTACCGTTGATCGCTAACAAGCCGAACTCCATCCAGGATCTGTGTGATAATTGGCAAAGTTCGGGTTCGATTTTGCCTTGGAAAGCTATCGGAACTTTCGAACAATGCGGGAACAAAAAACGTCCCATAACCACGCGAGTTTACAGCCGGGATAACGATCCATAGATCGCGAACAAGAAACGAGAAAGGGTCGAAGAAACGTCTCTGCCGTTGAAAGTTGAAAATGTTGAATCAATCTTCGGTTTCAATTCGACTCGAGAATTTGATAAATGTTTCAGATCTTTAGCAAGATTGATATTTACGTAAATTTCAATTTTGTAGGATCCATTTAACGAAGATCAGAATCGAAGAATTATGTTTTGTTTGCTGAAAGATGATGCCCATTTCGTGAAACGAATACAAAAAATGGGAAGGCATCTGCAAAATTATTGTTAAGAGTATTACGATACATGGAAATTTATTCTGTAGACAGCCCATAAAATGCCCATAAAATTGCAGGAATTATTTTTCGAGAAAATTTGTATTCAGAGACATTCTAATCGAATTCGTATTCATCTCTAATAATAATATGCAATTTCACTACAGTCAAAAGATTCGTAAAATTAAAGTAAATTTTCTTAGATTTTCTTATTATGCAAAAACTGCAGATATTTCAGAAAATTCAAGTTTTTATAGTTAAATTTAGAGGCAGATTAAAACCGAATGGAGTTCCCATAAATTCTGTTTTTGACAATTTTGTAACAATTTTTTATCATTCATAAACCGTGGATGCTTAATACGCGTTTTATGGTCTCCAAATAGAACAATTGGATCGATGTGTATTTTCCGTAGTACACATAAAAAGTTGCCAAGTCTGACAAGAAAAAATCTTGGATTTCGATGTTCGCAATTTTAAACCATCTGTTACTATACATAAGGATTCTCGATGCAGCCTCTAAAGCCTCGAGTTCTCCTAAAACGTGTGCCGTGCCATAACTAAATCAGAAAGATTGTATTGATCTTATAGCGGGTCTGTATCCCGGAAATCAGAGCAATTCCGTCGAACGAGTATAGAGATTGCTCCGCTCCAGTAATCCCTGGAATCCTGAGCAATTCTTGCAAATGACTATCGAGCTTGTGGACCGTCGTTCACTTCTTTCCCGAGAATATGCCGTCGACCCTCGTACATTACAGAAATCCAGCACCCTAAAAATGGTTACACCATCGAAACCGTGAATCTACTTCTCTTGAAAGTGCGAAGAAACCAGCTCGAAACTCCTCTGTTCATTCAGGAGGAACGCCATATTGTATCTTCAAGAATATTCTTGATTCGAGGGAGGAAAATGTTGAAAGGCTCGGTTGCGGGAGAGAAGGAAATAGGCTGATGGGAAACTGGATCAGCCATCGAGCCACAGAGACTCATCTCTTATCAGGAAATTGCTTTGATCGCAAAGCTAGCCCGGCTTGTCCCTCTCCTTCTGATTCGCGCAAAGTAAACATGGCCGTTCTGTCGTTTACATCGATAAAGCTTTACTCTCGGGTTGATTGGATTTTCCCGTGGGTCTGCGTCCATTGTCAAGGAACCGGCCGGTCAAGCGTAATGAATCGTCGAGCGTCATACGTGCAAAACATTGCGATCTTTGAGCTGTCCGTCTCTTTCTCCTGTCGCTGACGTTCGCCGAGATGGCTGAACTTCTATTTCTCTCGGTTCCATTTTGTGCGATCCCATTTTGTTGTCGGAGACACTGGCCAGCGAACGAAGCGTTGTTAATCTCCCGTTTTATTATTTTTCTCTTGATCGCAATTCGATCAATTACATTCAATATAGGTAGCGCGATATTCCATTTAGCTGTGGGCAATATGAGGAACGTTCTTCAAAGTCTGTATGTGATTTCTATCTCACATTTTTACAGTTGGACACCATGAAACAACAAATAAGGTCTAAAGCTTGGAGTCCGGTGCACAAATGCTAATACCTTGAATTTTAGTTTGCAATATTCTTTTACAAATCATCAATAGTAATTGACTGAAAGTTCAGCTATTAGGTATTCCCAAACACCCCTGAAGACATTAATATTTTATCTTATATGATCGCTCAATTCATTGTAAACACCATCACACTATCAGATCGTTGTGTTCTATTGTTCATTTTCGATTTTCTGCAATTTCTAGAATCACAATAAACACGTTATACACAGTGAGGCACCTAAGACAAGACACCTGAATAACTTCTACATTTTTCGAAATAGATAGAAACATTTCAGACAATAGTTATTTGGTTTCAGGTGCCACATATTTTTGAACTCCTACGATAATGGCTCTTCTCGAGGCAATTTCAACGATATAGTCGTTCAAGGTCATTTAAGGTCATTTAATGTCGTAAACAGAAAAAAGGATGAAAAATATAAATTCACTGCGAATGCTTACGTAATAGGATACTTCAGCTTTACTAATAAAATCAAACTGACAAGTCAATTCAAAATATGACACAAAGTGTTTAGATCCAAAATAATCTGCCCACAACAGATGCAAAAAGACTGCGTAATGCAGTCAGTGTGCTGGTCATCATTTTGAGCATCCGATGTAGCCTATTATTTTGGATTTAAGCACTATGTTTACATTTACCCATTACGTAAGCTTGCTCAGTGAATTTATGTTTTTCATCTTGGATGACTACATCGTTGAAATTGTCTCCAACATGAAAAAACATTACGTATACCACGTAACGAGCGTATCGAAACCAAAAAATATAGTAGTTATTCAGGTGGCTTCTATTAGGTGCCTCGCCCAGTATAATAATTCCTACTCGACGCACCTGTATAGGCATTAATATTTCATTTTGGGGGACGTTCATTGATTTTTTGGGGACCTTAATATATTCGGCATATTATCATTGTCTACTATTATTTTCTATCACACATTTTCTATTTTGTACAGACGACTGACTGTGCAATAAACGCAATAATACTATCATTTCCGACTGAAGTACCTCTAAAGACATTATTGCTGCATCTTAGAGAATTGTTCGATGCATTGATTTTAGAGGACAGTTACTGATCATAGCTGCATAAAACTCCTACTTCAGACAATCCACAGTGAATAAACGGGTAATATCCTTATTTAAATACTTGAAAGACGTCAATAATATAGCTTAGAGGATCGTTCAATAGAATCAGTGATCGATGGCCTGGATTTCTCCCGCAATTAGCTCAGCAAATGCGCGGGGCGTCTAAGTGGGCCACCGGAATGGCACGGTAAAACAAATATGTCCAACAGGAAGGTCCCAGGAAGCTAGCAATTCTCTCTTCCGCAACCGGCGTCTGGGTTGAGCGATAACCGAAGGGAATCCAAAGCAAGTGGCCGACATCTATCCCTCTCTGCGGAGTCCTTTGTCGTTCTAGCGATCACCGGGAGGAGAGTCCTCTCCGGACTCTTTCCTCACTTCCGACGGTTGTCCTTCGTTAGCGAGGTGAACAGCCCTCGAAGAGGGTCTGCGCGTTTAAGGACACCGGGCACGGTGACTTACGTTGTCGGATTCGTCGGGCAATTATCCGCCCGATCGATACATTTGGCGTCAGGTGGCCTTATTAATGTTTCGCCGTTGCAGGGCCAATCCGGACCCAGCCGAAGGTTGTGTGCTCGGGAAACCAGGTATCCGGTAATACGGTAATCACGGTTCTCGGCACGTACGGCTTGTAATAAAGAAAACTGCGGGCCTCGTCGCTCGAGTGCTTCCCTCCCGGGCTCAGCACAATAACCGGAAATCAACGGGTGCGGGGAGCGCTCGCAAAATCGACGACATAAAGGATCCCCCGCTCCGTAAACATTGCAGCTTTTCCTATTTCCCGAAATTGCAGTTATCGCGGGACACTGGCTAAATCGGCAGAGTTGATTCGCATCGGAGAGAGATTCGAGAGGAGACGATAAAAGTGGCAACTGCGCTCGCAATTGCGTCCTGGATGACTCTGCCGAAACGCCAACTGATTATTGTATCGTTCAAATCGCTATAGAACGAATCCTCGATATATGTCAATAACACGGGTCTTGCCAGCGTCTTGTATCGTGCACGAGCATACCGGAACCGTGTTATGTTTACACTCCTTGGCGTCAGAGGCCTCTCGAGCTTCGTGACCCTCCACGGGGAATACCCCGGCGGTAGTGGGGATAATTTCTTGACATTTATCATCCACTCCTTGGCGACATATATACAGAAATCACTGTATGCGACTTTAAGTTGAGCAGTAAGTACATTAATCGACCCGCGTTTAAGGGGGAACCTTGTGTAAATTGAATTTTCTCAGCACTTTGTTTTTGTTTAAATCAATAGGAAGTTTCTTTAGGAACACGATAAAAACGTTAGAAAGTATCAGAGATTTTCTTGTACGTTATTTTCAAAATAAAGTGAACGGTTGTGTTGGGCGGGGCGGCTCAGGTAGCCGGAAAGGCTCGTAGTTCTCGAAAAAAAGAAAAACGGTTGAAGTACAACTTTTTAAGGAAGAGGAAAAACTTTTTGAGGAAAAAGCCGCGGTAAGTTAAAATGAGTTAAGATTTTTTTTATGATTTTTCTGTTGCTCAAACTTTAAACGCATTTTTCTCGAAACACATAATTTCGCACGCGGTGCAATGTAGCTCAAAAACTGATTACTCGATCTATATGAAACTTGGTATATATATTCTATAAATAATTGGCCATAGCATGCAGAGTTTCGATTTTTTAATTTTTGATTGAAAACATTGTTATCAACAATTTTTCATAACAGAAAATCCGTTTCTTTCAGAACTTCGTCATTTTTGCAATTTTGTAAGTTTTAATAAAAGAAGAATGTTACGTTGTGCGTACTTGCATAAACTAACGATTCCATTTTGAGATTTTGTATGAGATCATTTTTGTGTACTGTACGTTGCACGGCGCATTTCGAGGATGCCATTTTCAAGCCGCCATTGCACTATTGGTATTAACAATTAAAATTCATAAAAAATATTTTTTTTACATCATAACATTAATAAATGATACCTCATATTTCAAATCAATCTATGCATTACAATTAAAAAAAAAAAATTCTTGAAAAACAGGCCATTTACGCAAGGTTCCTCCCTTAACGCCGAACCAACCACAGCTAGATAAAACCACAGTTAACCAAGCCCAGCTAGTTAAATCGCCAGATCTTTTATTTTATCAGTGGTGACATTATGAAAGTAGCATCTCGTTCAAAACCGCCGTCGTTATTTTCACCGACAAACTGACTCGTCGACGCCTTCTGCTCGCAGCTGATTACCTTCCCGCCCTAAGTTGGCACACTTTGTTTACAGCGGTCCTTGCTTCTTGCGTCCCACATAATCAGTATCTTAACCACGTACCAGGCTTTTCGACGTCGCATTCCGAATCCCGAAGAATTTTGCCCGATTCAAATACTCGTTTATTCGATATTCGTCTCGATCAAGCTCCCTTTGTCATACAAATAACCGCGAGAGCACGAAGAAGATCGAGAACCACGAGTGTCGGGACCTCGACGAACGAAAGTTGCTCGACCAGGAACGCTGCGTGACGCACACGAAATTTTTACAAGCTAAAATGTCGGAATTTTGACGCGTGGCTGCCACGAAAATCTGTTTTCAACTGTACCGTCCCTGGTGGGTGCTGAGAATCGATTTTGGAGGCAATGCGAAGTGAATTAAATGCGGTTTGAAATGTTTAGCGAGAATTTCAGGGCAGAAGGTGGAGTGGTATCGAGCATAATGATGTATTTTTTGTAGTAATGGTTTTACCTATAATATATGGTTATCATATCTTCATACTACGGCGATTTCTCTATTTATGTCGCCAAGGATCTGATAGAAATCGAGCCTGAAGCAATTCAAATCTAATATAATAAATTAAAATCTAACAACGTTAAAATCTAACACGAACATAGCACAAGTCGAAATGCAACGCAGACTGAAGGGTTACGAAGGGTTTCCGTACATGTTTCCTAAAATATTTGAAATATGGAATTAACAGCCACAAGGCAACTAGGATAGAAGCTGGTGGATTTCTTCGTCTTCGTGAACCTGCACAGTTTCTCTTCAAAGGACTTGGAGTGTCTGAGTATCGGGCATAAACTTGTGCGATCATCCCGTAGTTACCATTGCTTCATCTCAAAGATCAATGTAGTTGCAATTGAAGTACAATTATAAAATACATTGTGATTAAATTACATAAAATAGCGTTGTGTATTATGAAAGAGGACGAGGAGCAGAAAATACGACGCATAGACATCGAACAAGTTCTGGGCTATAATTTGGAGAGCTGTATTTGAATTATATTGTATTTGAATTACACATTTGACTAAAATAATTGGTAATTGAATTAATTGAAAAGTTTGAATTATGTTCAGTTGCAAGGTAGTTGAATTGCTGTATAATTGAGATACAATGTAATTCAATTGTGTAATTGAATTACAATGTAATTGAATTAGCACAACTCTGTCGAAGATGTACTCGCGGTGCAGGAAGCACCGCACTGCATTCCTGCTACCAGTGTCGTCAAATCAAGGTTTGTTCCCCCACTCTAACTTCCCCTTCTACCGCGCTATTCCCTCCACGCTTCCGCCGCGGCTGGGTCACATGACGCGTTTCGTCTCTGTCTTACATACTCCGGTACTAGCAGAGAAAAAAGGGTAACATTTTCCCCTCGTTTCTTGCTCCCTCCCCTCACCTGGCGAAACTGGCTGCTGCGCTTGTTCAAGATGATTATACAGAAACTACGAGGGGTTAATTTAGCTCAGCCGCTATCAGCAAATGTCCCAGCCTTTTTTGCTGCGCCGATCCGCTCGATTCCCTCGTTGGAGACAGTCGTTTTGATCAGAATTCCTGTCGGCGTGCAAATAATCAGTCGCCGTCCGAAACTGTTAACTAACCGTGCCCGCGGATCGTGTCTACGGGGAGCCGTCTAGGAAATGCCGGTATCAAGTTTAATTGCATCGACGCGGCATGCTCGAACACCCTAGGGGTTACTGGAAAACGGTGGTCGGGTTTGCGATAGCAAGAAGCCGGGAATAAAGTAACCCGATTTACGTGCCGGTAAACTGCGATCCGATAACGACGATAACCGAGCAGTTCCGCTATTTTTGAAGTCGCAATTCCGCCGGAGGGGTGGTTCCAGGGTGGAACCGATCGGGATCGGTCGTCGAGTTACGGGAGATGTAAAAGTAAGAGGGGGTGGGGGTAAGTAGGTCCGTGCACGACGACGATCAAACTTCCACCTCGATCGTCTCACGAATTGTCGATGTTTTTCGGTTCGCATAACTCTAGGCTGGGGATCCGCGACTACAACCGGTGTTATTACTTGCTACGATCAGGATCGCGAATACGTGGGATTATTGGGGAAGCGACTCACGAGTAATCGCGATTCCCGATGCTATGCTATTTGCTCGGTAATGTCGGTCTTGCGGGCTACGGTCTGCCAAAAACGTCTACGCCCCTTTCACCTTTCAGCTGGGTGGCTTTTCAATTATCAGTGAAACCGAGATAATATAAATTTCACTATGATCAATGTGTCAGGTGATTGCAAAAGTTTCAGTTTCCTTTTATCATGTACACAGGCTCACGAAAGTATTCGTGCGCCATTTAAAACAGTTCAAACTTTTTTTGAGCAATTAGAGGAATTGTTTTACCGAATGATAAAATGTTGAAAAAATTGTAATTGCTAGGAATTATAAGAGGAAATTTAGATTCTAACATCTTTCGATGCGTGCCGTTTTTATCCGCGTCAACCGATTTCGATGAAATTTTCAGTATGTGTATAACTAACATAGATCCACAAAACGCATATTTTAAATTTTCATTACAGGCTCAAATAAAAAGATTTGGAGAGTGCCATTTTTATTTGCCCTTATAATTCCCAGCAATTGTAATTTCTTCACAATCTTTTTTGCACGTCATAAGCCAATTCTTCTAATTGCCTAAAAAAAAAAAAAATCAGGTTGTTTGATCCAACTGTTTTAAATGGTGTCCCAATATTTTCGTGATTCAGTGTATGTTACCAGACGTTAATGAAGTCAGGTTATTTCGACATGTCGAAGCTAATACACTTTTAATCGTTTTATTGTTTTACATTTCACTTATTCAGTTTTGTCATTAATGCATAAACTTCGCAGTTGTTACAAAGATATTTTATGAGTGGAACTAGTATCCAAAAGTTGTGATTGTACGTTACAATCCTGGACTCGTTTCAGGTTGGAGTCGTTGATTCTCAAAGCGTACGATTTCTGAGAGTTACGTGTATTTACAACCGTTGAATTTTGTGCTCGTTCTACTAGATCGTTGCACAATTTCGTACCTCGTGCGTTCGTTCGCGCTACTACATTAATAGTGAACCTCCATCCTAATTTCCAGTTGGATGACTCATTTTCCAGAGACGCAAATCCCGCTTTGCTACCTGCTTGAATTTTACGTAGTGTGTTCTCGTCTATCGCATCCAGATGAAACGTTTTTAATCCGAAGAAATGGCTTCGTGTAGTATTATAAAAATAGTAGTTCCGGTCGCTGTTGTTTCAACAACGGTCGTTCCTTTCTGATTAGAGTTTCCTAATTGCGTCGTAGAGCGTGCGCGCAGCGGGAACGTTTAAGTAAATAAGTGCACAGATGCGGAATAAGGTCAACGCGTTCCTCAGCCGTTCTTGCGGAACGAGAATTAATGTTTGCCTCACCTGGTGCGACGAGATGGATGCTGGTTTACAAAGCTTTATCAAATCGACGTTATTTACCGTTCGAGAGGAAAGTTTCGCGCAGCGGAAACAAGGCACGCCCGTTAACCGGGAACTTCGGTATCGGCCGGGACCCGATAGCGAAACAGTCGAACTCACACTCGAAGCAATCAATTCGAGTCACCGGGAACAATGTCTTCTGCTACCCGCGCCGATTAGATCCACTCCAGCGGCGCTTAATCTCGAAATCGAGGTCCCTCGATTGGGTTTCGATCGCCGATACTTCTATTTCATTTCTGTTTATTAGTGCATTTAATCTTCCGGCCTACGCCGGAACACGTACGACCGACCGGCGCTTAATTATCCGAGCGGAACATAGATCAATCTATTGCTGGCCAAGTCTGATGCAGCACACGCCTGACACCGAGTGCAACGTTCTACGAACTTCGCGCGGTTCAAGATTTATGCAATCCAGACACAACGCATTTCGTACACAATCTAATTCAAATTTAACACGGTTTAAATTCGATGTGGGTTAAACTTAAATAAATCCAAGCCTTGCGAAATTAACATGTAACATGGTCAAAGCCTAACACGATTCTAACACAATACGACACAAACAGAACGGATTCAGGTTCAATGCAGTTTACACCTGAGGCAACTTGAGTCTAAGGCGATTCAAACACATCATAAATCCAATTTTAACTAAATAAAGCTTGATGCAATCCAAACCCACCGTGGTTCAAATATAACACTATTCATACTCAATACAGCACAAACCTAGCACAAATCCAGGCTCGATGCAGTTCAAACTGAATGCAGCTCAAGCCTAAGGCGGTTCAAACATAGTGTAAATCCAATTCAAACTAAATCTAAAGTTGACGCAATCCAAATCCGCCGCGGTTCAAATATAACACTATTTGTACTCAATACAGCACAAACATGGCACAAATCGGATTCCAACGCAGTTCAAATCCAACGAAACTGAAACCTAATGTGATTGAAACATAGTATGAATCCAATTCTAACTAAATCCAAAGTTGATGCAATCCAAATCCCCCGTGGTCTAAACCTAAGACGATTCAGACCCAATGTAGCTCAAACATGGCACAAATCCAGGTTCAGTGCAGTTCAAACTGAATGCAACTCAAGCCTAAGGCGATAAAAAAACATAATCTAAATCCAATTTTAATTAAATAAAATTTGATGCGATCCAAATCCATCGTGGTCCAAACTTAACACGATTCGAACCCAATATAGCATAATCATGGCACAAATACAGGTTCGATGCAGTTCCAACCTAATGTGAGTCAACACGGGACAAATGTAGCCAAACTGATTGTAACTTGACAAAGTAATATTTTAAAAAATAATTCTTCCAAAGAAGAAACAGTGATTCCGTGTCGCAAATACACTGAAACACAGAGCAGAAATAAATCGTGGATAGTAATTTCTCGCAAAACGAGTAAATAATATTCATATTTGTGTAACTCGATTGAATTATTTCCCGGCAAATCGATATTACGTAGCATCAAGGGATTACCCTAGCCCGGACCGCTTCTCCGCCAATGAATATCGAAATAAAAAGGCAGAGTTGTCTTTTATTGGAAGATTCATGAAGCATAACGACGTACCGTGGAAAGAATATCTGGTATCCGTGAACCGTTACGAATTTCTCCGCGGAGTTTGTTCGTTTAATAGGTTTCAGGACCGTTTTGCGAATGGAAAATGGGAATGTCTCCCGTTTCGATTTTCGAAGGAATAAGCAAACCTGATTACAGTTTCCTTCTGACGGCGGGAAGGCTCTTTTGCTGGCCGCCGGGAAAGGCTGCGAACGAGAAGAGACCGACACCTGGCTACGGGATGATTGCGCGTCTATCAAGATCTTTTTAGAAAACCGTCACGGCAGAACCAGGTTCGCGGAAGACCGATGGCAAATTAAACTTACCGCGAACTTCCGAGGAAGATTTCCTTCGCAGGTTTATCGATCCTTACGAACCGTTCCCTTTGGAATCTTTGTACAACCGGGCACTCAGAAAATTACATAAATACATTCATTTCGTGCGCATTGTAATCCCGTTCCTTAGACCTATGCAAAATCCGTTATGTTCATATTAAAGCGCCTTCGGTATTGGCTTTTATGAAACAGATTTTGTAATTCCGTTCATAAAATCGCAGACGATATAAATCTATTGCGGCGCAATTATTTCGAACAGAATCTTTATTGCGCCAATTTGTACCATTAAATAATACACGCTCTCAATGCATTTTTCATATCATATCCAAACGATCGTTCAAAATATTTGGTCGCTTCGTCGAACACCAAAAGTATTTATCGCGCCAATAAACATTTCCAATTTGCGTGCAAAATTGTTTCGCGATTCAATGAATTAACTCCATTGTTTTTTATTTAGCGGAAAGTTCCAAATACTCCTTTAGAGAAGTTTATATCGATTTCTGTTTCGGATTGGTTTACATTTCTCAGATCTGTTAACAGGTTTACACGAATTTTGATTGGGGTTTCGCGGGTTGAGTTCGATTTCCCTAGTAAAATGAAATAAAAGGAAATACTAACGGTTAAAAAGAAATCGCTGTACTATTTCGACTTTGTGACATTTATATTATAGAAACATTCGCCAGAGTCACTATGGTGTAATAATGTCGTCCTCCAAGGGGATTAAAATCGTTTTAAAACGATCCCACAAATTTCTATAATGTGAGGACGTAGGGGAGTTTGAACAAAAGCTAATCTGCTCGTTTGAATACCCACAGGATAAATGTAAACGCGACACGCTAGAGAATGCGAACCGGAAACGGCGGAAAAAATATTCTCGGATCTTAATCGGCAGTTAACAGGAAATGGCCGGGGTCAAGACGAGGGGAAGGAACAGGGAAGGGGGTGGAACACCAGGGGGGTGAGACAGGAAAGTAGCGGAAGTGTGCCTGTTAGCCGGGCGGCGAGACTCCGTAAAAGTGAAATAGTGGCGCTGCCGGCGAGCAATCTCGGCCTGGCTGGTGACAATTTTTTATCTTTACGAGCCGGCCGCACCCGTTGTTCCTATTGCATAAGTGGAGGGAAGAAGAATTATGCATTTACGTAAATTATGACAGCGCCGCGGAAATGGCTTCCTCCGGCCTAGAAAACTCCTACGGCCAGACCCCCGGAGAAACTTAGGCTGGCTAACAGCTTTCCGGTTCCCGGCCACGTGCGGCAATCTCGAAAAGAACACACCGGCCGTCACCTTTCCTGAGAAATTGGACCGCGTTAACACCTTCGCTGTCGTGTCACCCACATAATAATTCCAGGCGAGGTCGCTCCGAATGTGAGGTCACGTAATACGTCATAAACAAACTCCGATTTTCAGCTTCTCCTAGCGGAACACCGATCATTCCTTCCATTTCTTTTTAACCCTCGTATAAGTTCCTCAGTGTGAACATTCACACACACACCTTTTTTCAAACGATTATTTTCCGTGTTGTGAAACGTATTTCTATAGAATGTGACACTATAAAGGAAACTTAATTTGTTGATGTAACGTTTGAAACAAGAATGGGAGAGATATTATCCCAGGATCTTTTATGCAACTATTTCTGAGGAGCGTATAAGGGTTAATTGAAGAATTAGGTTACTCGTACATACAGCAAAACATTCTTATTTAAACTGCTCCAGACATTCTTTACGGAGAAACTTTCGAAATCAACGGTAGAAACAAGCGACATTCTGAAGTGGCCCCTTAAAGTTCGCCAGATTTCGCTACGTCCAGGACAAACACACCGGATATTTGTCGCGACCGGAAGAAGATCGAATTTGAAGGGGACTGGCCGCGGATACCCCGACCATAAATAGCCAAAGTGTCACTGGCAAAACCTCTCTCGAACCTAACGACCTGTCCGACCAATCGCAGCCTCGGAGATCGGCTTCTGAGAAGTACTGGGACATAGCGCATGAGACTGCGAATTTTTCATCCTTAATCGAGCTTGGTAAAGTTTTTAGAATTTTATATACACTTGTACATAGTCTAGTTAAGTTCTAAAATGCTCTAGACCGCGGATTTGGTGCATTTATAACGAAATTGCGTATGTCCAATTTAAAACAAAAGTGCGATTAACAGAATTTAGGAATATCAATACAATATTTTTAATTCCTTAACAGATTACAAAAAATAAGAAAGGCCCTTGGCTCCTGCCTCTTGCAACTGATACATAAAATTTTTATTTTGCATGAAGGTACGCAGTCCGATGGTAATAGATGAATATTTACTATGAATAAAATTTGATTGGTGTTGCCTATTAGGTTGTAACCTAAATAAGGCTCACTTCTGACGATACTGCGGATTTGTGTGCAAAATAAAAATGACCTGTATTCATTTCAAGACACAGGAGCTATATGGACATTTTATTCATTGTCTTGATAATCTTAACAAACTCGAAATAACACCATAGTATTTTTAAATTCTTTAAACGTTCTTACCGTTTTCTATTTGGTTCAATCTTGTCATAAATGCATGAGATCTGCAGTCTAGTTACGACAAATGTACCTATTTGTTAATAAAAAGGTGTCACTTATAGTCTGAAATTGTTCATTCGATTGAACATAACTCTGTACTTTGTTAGTAAATAAAAAAAAAGATACTAAACGTTAGCGAATTCATTTACGTTACGATATTTTACTAGATCCATTGTAGCGGTTCGAATGCAGGGTTTTGAGAAAAATGTGCGCGAGTTTCGTGCCAGTGACGTTGGCAGAACGTCAGCGGTGATTCCTCCACAGTGAATTTGCAATAATCTTTGTTCTTCCGCTGACGTACGACGAAGTAATTGTTGTTTTCGCGTGGCGTAGGAAGATAAAGAGCACACGTGGGGATCGGCGAGATCAATGGACCAGTTGCGCGCGACGTATCTGATTCCGTGGTGAAATATTTGCCACTGATCACAACGTTTCGATACCTCCGGCCATTAGTATCCGCGGGATCCGTGTACGACTAGAATAACGCCGCAGACGTGATTTTCTTCCTGTCGGTGCAATCCCCCAGGGCCACGATCTTCTGCTCGTTTCTTCGGAAGCGCTTCTATTCTCCTGATCTTCTCTAGAAACGCCATTCTTCGCTCCCAATATCACCGACAATTTTTCTTCGAACGGTCCACTCAATCGCAGCTCCAATAATCACCAAAATTAAATCGTATTCGACCGTCGAGAAAGGAAAAATTAATACAACGATCGCAGTTTCGTTTTCCGTATCGAACGCTTACAGGTTTATGGTTATTATGCTTATATTATCATACAGCATAAATACACCTCTTCCTAGTTATAAACGATTTTAAGTAATTTTCACAATTCTTAATCTCTTATAACTCATAAAGCAAGTGGCCAATTTCGGTGAAATTTTCCAGACGTGTACAAGTGAAAAAGTTGCAAAAAGCAGCCATTATTATATATTTTTTTTTGTAACTTCAACTAAATACAATTAGTCCAAAATTTGGGTTACCTATGATCTAGTAGATAAATCCTTTTAGCTTGGCAACTTATTTCTATTCATTTCATTATATAATCTCAGAAAAACAGGCAAACACGCTCGGGAATAGCGGCGCGTTTGCAAAATATTCATCGAAGCCGGACGCTTCGAAGATAGGACACTCGCGTGCATCAATATTAATTCTAATTCCGCAGCCTTATCCGTCCAACTACCGGTATGACCGTATATAGAGAGCATACATTACGTTCGACGCGATGGGCGTAAATCTATGTATGGAGGTTGCATTATTCCCAATAGTGATTCGGAGAACCGTGCGGGATCAAACGGATTGAGGAATCGACGAGGAAAAAGTTGGCCGGAGGATCGACCGGATCGACGTAATCTTGCCGGACGGTTTCGTGCGGCGCCGTGCAGGTCGAATTCACGTGTTCGCCAAATCGTGCTGACCCCGAAGATTTTCTATGAATTTTTAATCGCGCGTGTACGTGCGCTGCCTATCGCCGCCCAGGATTTCGTGGCTTACGGCCCGGATGCGGAATACGCCAGGAGGTCCTCGTTAAAGCTGCAGGCAGACGTCTCCGTGAGAGCTGCCTGCAAATTAGTAATGGAAAGAGCCGGAAAAATCTTCGTGGACGTTCGTCCACGTGGACGGTTTTATCCAAAGCTGAAAAATTGACACGCGGCGGTTCTTGCGACACCTTGCGAACCCCTTGCGCTCATCTTCCAAGTGATGTACTATCGTTGGACTGCGGATTTTTATGCAAAATTGTCTACATCATTTGCGAGATACATCTTTTCTTAACCCTTTGCCTACATTCTGGATCGTTGAGTGCTGACGCACTTCCATTTCACAACCTCCCTTGGAATTTTTATTTTTGTTGCCACAGGTTTAAATGTCTATCTGAAGCAGCAGTTGCAAGTTAAATTAGAGACCATAATAAGTACACTGCGGATCTTTATGTGAGACAAAAATTGTCCAATTTCAGGAAATTGACACTAGTAAGTAGAAATCCATTTGCTTCCTTAAAAACTTAAAAAGACTGAGAATAGTACATCGATACACTTCAATTCTGTCACTCTTTCATCGCGCCTATCCATTTGGGTTAAACTGTACCTCAGGAAACCAGAAATTTATTACCTTTTTTTAATGAAACCTGTAGATTTTGACGAGAAAATTCCGAAAATCCGAGTTTCAATCCTAGGAGATCACTACTTCAAAAGTTATGTGTCTAGAAATGATCCCCGGGAAGTCCGGAAATGCACTTTCAGAACTACAAAAACATATGAAAGTTATCGATGTTGTTGTAAAAATGGGGTGTGTCGTCTAGTTTTACGCTATCATAATGGTTAGCATGTGGAAAGAAGGAAACTGTTAGCAAACAAAGTTCATCTCGCCGGTTTTCCGAGCAAGCGGGAAAAACACAGATACACATGTGCTATCATTTTCTCCGGGAGTGTATGTCGGCGAGGCGGATTCCACGGGGCCGTGGACGAAAGTGCAGCCCTTACAGCTGCAATTGCATAGCCGCCGTCGTCGGTGCAGCCTGTGTGCGCGACCGCGAAAGCAGCCCTGTGGCTTCCGGTGGACAAGCGGCATCGCGTCGCCTCGCGTCGCGACGCCATTCCAGCTGCGAATGCTTCGACGAAAGTGGTTTCGCTCGTTGCCAGAAACTCCCGGAATTTTGAGGACCCCCGGCACCGTCATTCCGCGACGATTCGACCATCTTTTCCCTTTCGTGCACCGTCTATCCGTTGTTGGCTTCCGGTTGGAACTCAAGCGAGCTTGGGATTAAGGCTCCGTTCCGCTTTGGCCACTCGAGTTTATGGCCCCCCGAGGAATTTTAATCTGCTCGCTGTTGTGGTGCTACAGATCCGTCTCACTGAAACTGATCGCGAGTCTCGAGAAATTATCTCCTTCTTTCTCGATGCTTTTAGGAAATCGAAGGTAGTACAGAAATCTTCAGATGAAACAACTTAACCCCTTACCCTACAATATCGAGTGATACTCGTAATGAAGACTTTAAACAGAGTGGAATAAATATGTACCTCATTAATTTTTCCTTTAAACCGAAATAAAATTGTATTTTGGCGTTGTTAATGTACAGCTATTGAAGGACATATAGGCATACAGTAGATATAAATCTTTTCCTTTATGTAGGAATCTACGAATTACAAAACCGTTCTAGTCACTGAAACTGTAAAATACGTCGTAGTGTGAGGGTCTAGCCAATGACACCGAATTTGGAAAGCTTAAATTTATTATAGCGTATGCTGCTTTAATCAGCAGTCTATAGATTTTAATTAGATGAGCTTGCACTTGAACATATATAATAAAAATTGCTTTCTAAATATTGGAAGAAGTTAACGTTTTAGAACACCCTGATTTATCTTATTTTATTCTCCATCGATGCGTAAGTATACAGGGTGTCCTTTAAATGTGGTACTTCCGTGAAAGGGGTGATTCCTGAGATCCTTTGAAATAACTTTTTCCTTTGCCAAAATGTTCTCCGTGGCTTCGTTGAGAAGTTACTAACGAAAAACACGGACCAATCAGTACGCGGCTACGGTGGACGGATCCGGCTCGGCGACTGGTCCCGCTGAGCGTGACGTTGCCATTGGCGTAGCCTCAATCCGAGCGTTGTGCCCGCGCTCTAATTGGTCCATGTTTTCCGTTAATAACTCCTTAACAATGCCGCGGAGAAAATTTTCACAAAGGAAAAAGTTACTTGAAATCACCTCGGGAATCACCCCTCTCAACCAGTTAACTGTGGAATTTAATTTTAAAAATATCTCACGGCGCGGAATTAAAATCAAACAATGACGAATATACACGTCGAACGCAGAACAAATGCGGCTATTATAAAAGCCAAAGCCCTTGTAAAGCTAAATGAGAAAGAAATACTTTTTTATTCGATAAGAACTTAACAATTCATTAACGTCAACTGCACCGCACTAGAGTTTCGAATTGACGAGTATACTCGTCAATCACAGTTAACTGATTAAGAAAGTACATTCTTGGGACACCCTGTACAGAGTGTCGGACAAAATAATACGTTTGAATTAGGACTCTTACAATCCTGATATCCGAGTATCCGAATGCAAATATTCGGATGTCCGAATATTAAGAGCCATAGTTTTAATCTGACACGTTGGAATTGGTTGATAAGTGAAGAGGTGAATGAAGATTAGGTTAATTACAAACATTTAAGCGTACGCTGCGTTTCACAAAATCAGAGATACATAGCAAGCGACATCGACGGATCATTGTCATCTCGTTCGTGCAGCCAGCACTCGGCTCTCTCGAAATCAATTAGCAGCGTGAAGAAAATCAAATGGCAAACAATCTGGCAAAGTGGATCGTAAAAATCAATTATAACACCGGCGACGCATTCGGCTGATTCGCCGATCAGGGAGTTAATTGTCGAAGTTAATTAACGGCCGTTAATGCTCCATGAACCACCGACAAGCAACGGTATAATGGAAAGTCAAACTCGTTAAATCTATCCTGGACGGCACGGCGAAACGAAACCGGGGTGTTAATTCACTATCGGGAACGCGCGGAGCGAAAAAGAAGGGAAAAAGAAACGTCCCACGTCCTGTCTGCCCCTGTGCCCTTCTATTCTCGCAGGCCACTATAAACGATCTGCTCGTGGGAAGGCGACGAACCGACAATTTGCTGCGACAAATGTTCCTGGCGGTCGGCTTTCGGAAGGACGCGCGAATGGAACACGCTCCATGACCAACAAACAATAAACAGAAGGGTTTCTTGTTGTCCCAAGCGAGGAGTAAAGGGGAAAAGGCCTTTGATAGAATTCGTCCTGGTGTCGTTGGACCAACAATTTCGTTTTCGCTCGCCTCCTGCGTCAACAAAGTCTTCTAGTGCACTGTTTTCCACGGGGAACAGATTTGGCAGCATTAAAATTCTAGTTGTCCAGTTGTAGTTAAAATTCAGGATTTGCATCGTCAAATCAGCAACTCGTAATAATGCTATTCCTTTTGAGCTGTGCATGCTTGATGTTATTAGACGACATGGGCATGTAAAAGAACGTGACGCTCTTTGTCAATCTCCCAGCTTTAATTTAACAACGAGGAGGGGTCAAAATGTTTTCTTGTTTTCTAAAATTCCGTGTGACTTTTTCAAAATATGTAAATAATTCATTCTATAAAGCAGTTTTTTTTTCTCTGTCTTTTTTTTTTGTACGATTTGATGTAGGATATCTACGTATACCGAGATGAGTCATTTTGACCCCCAAGAAACGTAGGTAAACTTGCGATTTTTTCATTCTTTTTTATAATTTCCTCATATTGTTGCATGGCCGTAACAATATCCTCGCTTGTATATACAAACATGTAACGCTTGTATATATTGATATGCTTGTGTTTTCGATGCTTTTGCATCGTAGAGAGTATTTCGCATTTAATCAGAAAGAAACGCTGACGGAAGAAACGTTATTTTGTGCCATAATACTTTCAGAAAATCAATTTTCACGAACCAGTAAATTACTGGAAAAAATAAATAAGATCATTTTGACCTCTCCAGTAGAAATAAGTATACTTCGTCAAACGTTCGAAATTTCGACGGGAGTGTCCCGTTAAACTCGGGAGAATTCTCACTTTCCATAAAAATCCGCAGTCCAGTTATTAGTTTCAGTGTAATATGCTCCAAGAAGGATCGAAAATTGTTTCTCTGGGTGGTCCATGCCGGTTCTACCAAAATTTCTGATCGTCTCGATTGTTCAAAGACCACGCCCCATATCCGAAGATATCCGCGGAGGCGATTCGGACACGTTCGCCTAATTAATCATACGACCGTCCGTGTAAAACTCCCCGGGCGTCGTTAATTACTGGCGACGCTCCTCACGCGCGACTGACGTGCAATTAACCTGCGGACCGAGTCGATACGTTAATGACGATGATAATTAGGATATAATAGAACGCGGCTCGACGTTAATTATTCGCCGGGGTTATTAAATAGATCCGACCCGAAACGGCGAAAACATTTTAATCGAATCACGCGTCGCCCGGCAACTTGTATGATAAACGCGTTAATCGTATGCCCGACGAGATTTTAAACAACACCGGAGCATCATAAATTATTCGGTAATTGCGGCTACGTACCCGCCAGGAGTGCCCGATAGACCGGTTCCCAATGTTGATACTACCCTTCGAGGAGCCGGGTGGGTTCCTTTTAATTGGTTCCTCGAGATGAACGGCGGAGAATCATGGAAACTGTACCCTCAGGGGGTGGATCGTGAATTGTATCCTTTGGGGACCGTAGCACCTGCTAATAAATGCTCCGTTCTTATTCTTTTTTTATTGGACATCTGGAACCACGAATGAGATTCATTTCTGTACACGGATGTGCAGCTTCTATTCTGAAGCTTTGCTCCTTAAGGTCGCAATCACGGAGATGGTCTTGGACAACAGCACTAGAAACTCAGCTCTAGAAAGATAGTTCTAGGAAGACAGCACTAGAAAGACAGCTCTAGAAAGACAGCCCTAGAAACGAAACGACAGCCCTAGCTGTTCTTGAAACTAGTCTTGGCAAGCAACCTTAGAAAAATAGCTGAAGGAAGATACTTCTTGAAGATGGCCACATGGAACTACCCTAGCTAGATTGCTCTTGCTAAACAACTTTAGACCGCCCTAGAAAACCGCCCTAGGAAGACAGCTCTCGGAGGTAGCCCTACGTAAGCAGCACTAGGTAAACAGCCCTAGGAATTTAGTCCTGGGAAGGTAGCCCTAGAAAAGGGCTCCCACAGGTGCCAATTAGTCCTCCTCTGCAGCCTCACATCAAATGATTTTCCATTTAAAGTGGGTAAATTTATATGTTAACAAATCGCAGCTCTCTATGATGGGGAGACGTCCAATACATCAATCTCAGATCTCCAAACAAATCAAGTTGTCAATAGTGACGGATGGGCCATACAGTACAGTTTCCGATCAATTGTAATAACAATAATGAACAATGACCGCTCCAAAAGCAATCCGGTACAATTAAATTGCATAAATTTCATCTACATATTCGAACACATCCGCCCGTCGCAGCATGCAACCCCAGAATCCTCCAATTCGACTCGCGCTGCAGAAACTCCAGGCTACCCGGTATTATGTCAGCAGCATTGAATCAGGAGCCGCTCTATCACCGAAAGTAAGAACTCGGAAGTGCGTGTTCCTCCACTAAATTCCCGGATGATCTGTTGACCGATTCCCTTCCCGGACAGCTCAATGGATTCTTCGTCTGTGCGCGCGCGAGAACCTAATTTATTCCGGACGATGTGGAGCGTGTCGGGCTTCAAACAACCATTTGTTCGGTACTACCTCGCGGCGCTGGTAATTAGGTCGTGCAAGTTAGTGTCGATATCGTAGCCGATAGAGCTTGTTCGAGGAAACGATCTTCATGGGTTTTCGACCGGCGTCAAAAACACGGACTACAGTGAATATCCGCTATAAGTCCCCACAAGTCTCGCGTTTTCCGTTCCCTGGAACTACCCACACCACCGCGGGGCATACCCCGTGAGAGGCCATGGTTCAAGAGCCGCCACCGCCGAGGAGTGTAACATAACACGGTGGGGTGTATTGGTGTGGTACCAGAAGACCGCAACTAATCCAATAAGAAAACTTCTTCATTTCTCAATATTTTTTTATGGGACTTTCAACAACATATTCGTGGCATTTATTTAATGGAAATGATACCAAATTTGATGTAATTCTACAGATAAATCAATACTCGTTTGTATCCTATTCAAAAGGTGGCGCTCTTTGATCATGTAATAGTTTAGAAGTTTAGAACGATCGAATTATAAACATTCAAGCGTCGATGCTCTCTCGAGACAATAATTAATCGGTATATGTTACGCGACAATTGCGAATATCGTGTATATTTAATGAACTCCTCTAACACTGGTATTTATCTGCTTTCTTTTTTTGTTAAATTTAAGAATTTTTAACTCTTGCTAAAATAGTAATTCGCTACTACAGTTTCACGTGAAAACATTAGATATCTCTTCAATGCAGGTTGTTTTAAAAATACTGTAACTTTTTTAGCGTAAATAGTTACATCAAATTTCTTTCAATATCGATCTCTGTAAACACTATTGTCATAATTAAACTAAAATTTAGCTGCGTCCGTCTGAGTCTGTGACCATGAAACATTTTTTAGAAACATGCATTTTTACATATTATAAAGAACGTAATCAGAAGCTGTCTCATTTAATAATTGAATAATTGTTAATAAACGATATAAGTGTGTAGAAAAACGTGTAAGTAAACAATGAAGGATGAATTTTTATAGCTCCATTCTTTATAATTACTTTCACCTAGAATTCTAAAATATAAACTTTTTTTTATCGGATAAAACATCCCCCATAAAGGTAGCTTTATAAGGGTAGGTTTTTATTACAGCAAAAACATAATATCGGATTCGGATTCTACGAATTGAAAATCCCCCAAAACTGCCTTCTCTATAACAAATATTGCATAGTTGAAAGAGATACGAATTTTGATTCTATTTTATGATTCTGAACCACTGTGCGACGGTTCTCGAGCTTCGCTGTCCGCTTCTACGTGCAACATTGTATCAGAGAAAGACATTTTCTCAGCCTTCTTGTCCCTGTCCCACTGTTTGTCCCTGGTTTGGCCATAGCGACACGAGGGTCATTTACATTTCCAGCGTGCACTGTGTATTTCAAATGCAACGTTCGGCGAGAACCACAGATTTCATCTGAACGTCCCTCGCCAGAACCGCGCGAGGGACTTACAGCGGATATTCACTGTATTGCGGCCTGCCTGGACTGCGAACTTCGATAAGAATAACGTGGAATAACGTAATAACAACGGCTCTTAAGAAATCCACAAGGTTTTCGGTGTCCCGACCACCAGACAGCACGTTCCAACCATCCCGACGAACAATCCCTGCCAATCAAAGCTTGACGGACAGACGTTCCTCGGAAAAACCGAGTTCTTCCTCTTCTCGCCACGAGAGTTTCCTCTTATCCGGTCGTCGCAGTCTTTCCTGCACGACTATAATTCCTCTCCCGCGTCCTCGTAAAAGCGTCGTACAATTTTTGCACCCATCTGGCGAATCATTCACCAGCTCTGTCCCCGGCTGATACTGCTCTACCGAGCCGTTTTGCGCCCGCTATCTTCGCGCGCGCATTCAGCCGCTAAACGGGGGAAAATTACGGCGCCGCGACTCGTTCCGCGAATCTCAGGTAGTTCCATCGGAAGCTCTCGACACTTGTTGTCCCGCGTCCGCTCCAGATAGTTCCGGCGCTTCGTCGCGACTCCTATTTCCCGTGATTTATACGAGAGCCCCGAAGTGTTTCCCCAGGCGTTAGCGCCAGCCAGCTGTCTAAGAGTCCGGCATCGGACCATCGGCGACCTAATGACGGGACCCGACGCCGCGACTCTCCGCGCCGGTGCGGGAAATGTTTTTCCCGAAGGATCCGACGGTACGCTCGCCGCGGATCGTTATTAAAACATTTCCCCCCGTGAACTTTGGAAATTCTACAGCGTCTTCCCTCCCTCTCGAGGGTTCGTTATCGCTCTGGATAGTCTAGGGGATTTTGAAGACCTTCGTGATGCTCTTTTAAAGACCTTGACGATTTTCCATGAATTCATTATGCTAACTTACAAGGAAACATATTCAGTTGATACGAGCCGATTTCGATGAAACTTATGTGGGATATAATTTCCCGGAAAATTTTTGACACGTGTTTTTTATCGGCAACCATCCACTTTGAAGGGGTGAAAATAGCCCTAAGAGTTGATGGTCAAAACTACATTTTCTGAAATATCTCGGAAACCAGAGGTCGAAAAAATTAATTTTTTTTTTAATTGTGCTATTTAAGAAAAATATTTTGTTGAAACAATATACTAAAAATTTGACTTTTTTTGCAGTTTCTCTTATTTATTGTTAGTTCATTTTAATCGAAACTCGGATGTGTGATCTTTAATCCAAAATAGGGGATACGTGTTTTAGGATTTCTTTCATTTTGGCATTTAACAATAATTGTCAAGAAATAGCAAAATTTTGGGCAAAAATCCAGATTTTTTTGCGAATGTATATGTATTGTTAATTATTCACAGAAAATTAAATTTAACAATACAATTAATAAATTTAAAAAAATTAACAATATTTATGCATAAAAGTTATCGTTAAATGTTTGTTAAATGATTAATAATATCAATTTCCTCGTAATACGCAGTTTTGCCAAAAGAATTTATCGTACATCATGATATACACGTGTAGAGAAGCATGCCCCGCTTGTCGGCACTGTGGAATGTCGCGTCCACAGTCATTCTAACACAGTTATTCTACTAGAGTCACATCCACAACCCTGCAATGGAATCTTAAAAATACTTCACCAAAATTTATGGAATTCATTGAAATAACAAAGTTATGATGATTCTAGGATGAACGCGAAAATCTTGGTACACCGATGCTCCAAAATTACGAATGTATACAATCAGCATACTTTACGATTCATGCGTTACAACTTACAAGCTTGTCACGTATGTCCCGACAAATATATGTGTGCAATGCTGGAACGCAGTTCTCCATTGTTCAAAGCTGAGAAGCCACGATGACAGATGGAGAAAGGAAGGAGACCACGGACAATTCATAAACCCCTGAGATTTGACAAAGATAATGTTCCCGTAAGAGCGAGCAATTTCACAGTGTAGCTGACACGTCGGTGAAGGTACGATATTTTCGAGGGCAGATAGATCGGCGGCGTTATAAGGGTTGCCGCTCCGAATCCTTTGCTTTATACTTTCCCCGGCGGGTGTGCATTGCCATAACAAATGGCACTAATAACTCCGAACGATACAACACGCTGCACCCGGCCCCGCGATTTATCAGCCGTTCCTCGCGCTTAATATTCCAGAATCCGGAGCGGACGCTTCTTTCCTGGGTTCTTGATGCATCACTTTCATTCCGCGCGCATTATTCGCCGGGGCAGCGTTCTCGCGGAGAAATATTCTGCATGCAGATCGGAACGGATCCGGGGTAAACAAAGCCATGGAAGCTCTCTCTCTCTCTCTCTCTCGCTCTCATGCTACCACTCTCTCGAGTCCGACGGAAGTCGATTTCCGTCGCGGGCATCGAGCAAATTGGAACCGGCTTTTGAATCTTCCCGGGCGGTCGTATCGCCGCCCGGACTTCCGGCAAGTAGTTCCCCGCCAGCTCGTTTACTGCACGGACAATTTCTTCTAACGCTTGTCGCGAGAACCTTGCCCCAGGACTCGTTAGGAACTTCTACGCGTTGTCCGCTACTCGACGATGTTTTTCATCGCGGAACAGCGGGAACTCTGCGTCCGCGTTTCTTCCGTCTGTGAATCAGGAAAATTGGAATCAGGGAGATTAGTCTGATCGCGATTCATTCGGTAGAACTTCCATTTCTCATCCGATTGATGATCTCGATGAGCCAGGCAGTCCGGATCTTGTCGATATTTTAATGAAACTCTAAAATAATCAACAAGACAACTCAACCCTCCAGTGAACTATTGGGGCCTCCCACTCAAAGTTATAGCCGTAATTAGACTGCGGATGTTTATGCAATTTCTAATTTTTGTAGACAAACTTTAAGAAAATAGAATGAAATAAAATCCCATTTTTCATGGGAACAGCCTCTGCAGATCTAAAACAAAGAAAAATCGTATTGAATTCTATCGAATTTTATATTACAGCATGCTCTGAAAATTTTCTCAAGCCTTAAATGCACAAAGATCCGCAGTATAGTCATAATTATTTAATATGCAAAAGAGTTGTGCAGAATCACAATTGAATTATAATTACTAAGTAATTGAATTACATTGTAATTCAGCAATATTGCAATTTATTGAGGCACTACATTGAACCTTCCTCTTTCGAATGAGCCCTTTCCTAGCGAAAAATATTCTCATATAAGGACGAAAAGTTGGGGCACGTGAAATCATTTTTCGCCTATTTTTGTCGGTAATGTGCTCACTCTACCTTATTGCGAATCTACGGAGTCTTATCTCTTGGGGTGCCTTATAAAAATCACAGTTCGCTGTCAATTAATCGTGAACGATAAAAAGTGTCACCATGAAACGAAAAAATTCCTCTTTCGAATGAGCCCTTTACCAGCGACAAAATATTCTTATTTAAGGACGAAAAGTTGAAGCACATAGAACCATTTTTTGACGGTAATGTAGTCACTCTAACTTATCGCGAATCTACGGCCCCTTAAGGGTTAAAATCAACTAACGCCTGCGGCTGTGGTTAAGGACAAAGCAGCCGCCGGTAGAAGAAAGAAGGAGAACATTTTCAGCTGATCACTGGATTGTCTTTGAGTTACGCGTCACGAGAATCTCGCGTACCCAGATTGATCCTGTTACGGAGCCGAGGGACACGTAAACAGCCGGGTTGAAGGAAGGTAACGATCGCAGGCTACGGAAGAGAAGACAGGGGATAATCAGCAATAAGGAGAGCACGGATTCTTCGGATTGGGGGGTAGGGGGTGGTCGTGAGACGTCGGGTAGTCCCGTCGTGATTCCGCTCTTAGCGCAAACAATCGGGGAGGAAGTGGCTCGAGGAATTTCATGTTCGCGTAAGTGCACGCGCCGTTCGGGCTAAAGGGGTCGGATGGTAGAGAGACGGGCGTGGGCGGTCTTCGGGGATAGAACGCAGCCGCGAAACGGACGAACTTCTTCCCCGGGATTGTTTCTTCGGATTGGTGTTGTTCCCGAAGCAATTCAAGACTTTCTGAAATCCATGGAATGAATTTCACGGCTGCGTAAAATGTCCGGGCAACAATATGTTGAAATATTTCAGATTTGCTCGCGATGAAACAGGACGGCTATGATAAAGCATCAGCAACACTAATATAATAACTATTCCAGAGACCTGGGTGAGTTAATCGGATTTTTAAATGTAGGAAATACGAGAAAGCGTGAACGATATTTTCATTCCATACTCGAGTCACGTGGCGAACGGTAATATTGCACATGAGGAATGAAGAATAAAAAATACAGCCGAGATGTAGTTATTCCGTATTTTATTGATAAACGAAATGGATGTGCCAAACAGAAATTGTACGTGACCCGAGCGAAAGCTTTGCTGGCGCCACAATGATTTTAACATTAAACCTACCGCCGCCGGTCAAAATGACCGGTTCTAGATTTTTAACACTTTGACTGCCTAACTAGAACCGAAAAAATTCCATAAAATCAAAGAAAGTTATTTAATGAAATAAAAATTGAAAAAAATTAAATATGATATTGTGTAGTCCTCCAGCTTTCTTACATTTTACATATCCTAATTTTTGGTACAATGAATATATTAACGTAAACATTCATTTTAAAACCTGGACAAATAATTCCGTCACCCACATATGGGTGACATGGCAGTCAACCTGTTAAATTTACAATTACTCAAATGATAAGATGCTTTAATGGGAAAAGATTAAATACATATATTTAGTAGAGCATGTACTATAACACGAACCGCACAAAATCCAAAAAAAGTTTAATCTCGTCATTTTTGGAAGACAACATACACAGTGAATTCTCGATATATGTCAACAACACTTGTTCAAGAGTCATGTCTGAGCCGTGTTATGTTCACACTCCTCGGCCCCTCGAGCTTCGAGGCCCCTCCCGGCGTGTATCCCACTTTAGCGGGGATAATTCCGCGACGTTTATCATTTAGGCCTTGGCGACATATATATCGAAATCACTGTATCAGTTACTTTTAAAGTTTCGTAGATTTAGTGTGAATTGTAAATTTTAATACAGATATTTTTCGTTCACCAGTCCGGTCCGAGTGAAATAGTCTGAATTGGGAATTGGGAATCAAGACGTAACAATCTTCTAAAAAGGAGGGGGAGGAGTGGCAGCCACGGCTGCCCCAGCTTCCTTCTTTTCACGGATTCTTCGAGCGAAGAAAGTTTGATTGAGTCCGCGGCGCAGAAGTTTGATCACTTTGTAGCTTGCTGGCAGGATTTCAAGACCGTTCCGAGATCGTTACGCTGGCTCGTGTTGTCTCTGACGATTCCTGCCGCTCGCGCCGAGGCTGCAAAACAATCTTCCGAATTGAATCGAAGGGAAACAACTGTTCGAAACTCGGAGCAAACTGACGACCAATCTTGGGTTCTTCGGTCTGACCAGTTACCAAATACAGAAAAGGGTCATAAAAATTTCTGTAACAGAACAATGCATACGTCCGCTTCGAAGAGCAAGACAATTCTGCCTCGTTTAGTGCGTAGAATTACCAACTTCCGTTGATATAGTTGTATTAGATCGTAGTGCGGAGGGTTAGTTTGCAGGAGGAAAATTAACACAGCGCATAATTATCCAGGAATGCGAGTTGTTCTGCAGAAAATAAGACGCGAAGGGGCTTAAGGTGCTTACGTGACTGAATTTGCCCGTAACATCCTTGGTTTACCCGGTCCACACTGACGGATCCACGGACGGTGGTGTTTACACGTTCAGCACCGAGGGGTAGAAGTTACACTAAGTGTCAGTTTCGTGCAACGTCGTCAGGAAGATTTGCGCCAGCCAAGGTGAGCGATAATCCTTTTGGAGATGGTTCTTCCCGGCAAAACGTCGTTACTCCTAGAAACGTCCAAATAGAAATATTAAATATTACCGAGCTTCCAGTGGATCAAAAATATTTTTCACAGTACCGTCGATAATAATAAACCACGCTACACTACTTCAGAAAAATTACTAACTGCTCAGGTTTTGGGCGGAAAATTTCTTGCACAAACCACAGCTTTAAATATTCCTGAGAAACAATGAGTCTACATGGAAAAACAAAACGGAATTACAGAACAAAATTTTTTCATTTGAGACTTTTCCGACATTTCACACATGTCCGACTTATTTTCTCATGTAGAACCAACCTCTTCCCGGTTCTACCACCGATTCTGGGACACCCTGTGTAAAAATAAATAAAGCAGCCGAAATGTACTGCAAACGAAAATTTCCTAGGAAGATAAAATGTAATTTTTCAAAATCCATATAAGCAGCATTTAAACGCGAATAGCAAACAATGAGCGATTTTCCACAGTTTGAAAATTCTCGCTACACTTTTGTGGGTCAGAAACTATCCCGCGATGTTTAAAAAACAAAAAGTGAGGCAGCTCGCATTAATGCGAGCGAAAATTTGCCGCGCAAATAAAAACGGGGACCCTCGATTGAACGTTCCCTCTAAAATTCATGCGATTCGAAAATTGCGGAAGGTCGTGTCGGGGCTGTTGAAAAACTGTTGACGTTCAAGTAGAACGCTCGGCTGTTTCCCGCGCCGATCGAGGATCTACGCGAGACCTAATTATCCTCGTTGACCGCGATGCTCGACGCACGGAAGCGCGGGATTTTTCAAGTACGAGCCTCGATCGAACCACTCGACCCTCCACACCCGTGGCTCGCGCAGCGATCGATTGGAATCACTCCTCTCAGATCTTAAAAATCTCCTTTCACACGGCAGCTGTGCTGCTTTGTCTCACGCTTCTCGGGTATCTAATGATCGAGCCAACAAGATTAGCGTTCAAACTAAGAAGTCAAGTTGGGAAGAATGGCGCCGATCAATTGTCTTCAGAGAGTACGATTTTTGCTCTATTTCGACTCTCGTGGACGAAAATGCTTTCCAAAAATGTATCGAAGTTCTCTGTACAGTATCGTCGATTGTATCAAATTAGTCTTAAGAAGACTGTAGTAAGACTACAGTTCGGTTCCATAGAATGAGAGCATGTTAAAAAATTCACGATTCGTTCGCTTTTTTCCTGAATTTTTCTCTTCCTGTGCGATACTAAATTTTTAAACGGAAGACATGGCTATTCTTCTGTATTTGTAGACATTTATGGTCTGAGTAAGTTTCAATACAATCTCCACCTAAATTCTGCTTTATCAATCAACCCTTAACACTAGATTATCAGAGTACTAAAAGTGACTATTTTACATTACTTTACGAAATTAACAAGGACGTGTCTGTCCACATTTTCAGACATTTTTTAAATAACGTATACCAAAAAAAATTTTTTTTAGCAACTCATTGGGGATACAACTTTACAATGTCAATAATTGTAAATTACAAATATCAGATCCCGTAAACCTAGTGTTGAAACGATTCCCGATTGACGTCATTATTTTTAACTTCCCACCGTAAACTAACATAATTAAAGAAGCAATCTGACCAGTTTACATTGACGTTGAAACAATACAAATTATTATATTGCTCATCGATGCGTATTTAAATTGTATAGTTATTAAGAACGTTAATTTGGATAAAATGAGACTGGCTGACACATACATACGTGCATATAAATTCTTCTGAAGTAAAGCAGAATTGTGTACGTGTAATTAATGCAGATACTCCGCAGCAACCAATTTGAAATTCGTTTTCAGACCGTAACAAGCGCCACTCGATTTTCAGAGAGGAATTTCTCGGGGACCACTTTCGTTTTCGGTCGTCCGAGAAAAATAGAAGAGAACCTCGTACCGGAGAGAATTAAAGGAAACAGAGAACGGGAAAAAGAGAAGGGAAAGAGAGAGAGAGAGAGAGAGAGAGAGAGAGAGAGAGAGAGAGGGAAAAGGGAGAGACAGTCTCTGGACGGTTGGCTTTCCCAGCACCGCTTTATTTCTTCGAGAAAGACGACCTCGTTCGCGGAGTCCATGAAGTTTTACGAGGCTCGACTTCGTTGAATCCATCGCGGAATCTCCAGCGCTCGCAACCGACGGCCTTCCGTCGTCGCCGTGAAAATCTGCCGGGATTGGGCGAAGAGGAATCGACCACGTAGTCGACAAGGCTGGGATTCCATCCCGGATAAACCTCATATTCCGAATGTCTGAGCAACTTTGAGCGGCAGAAGTGTCCTCGAACGCGGGGAAAATCTTCCCGTAACTGCGACTCCGCCCTCTTTCTTATGCGAGCCAATTTTTCGCGCATAACTCGCCCTTCCTCATGCGCTTCCTGTTTTAACGACCGCGGTGCTGCATAGATTATCGAACGGCAAAAATATTTCCCAGTTCATCCCGTAATCTTCTGATTTTATCTTTCGTCAACTTTCAAACTGAAATATTCCTTCGATTCGTTCCACTCACGATCTATTAGAAACATTTGATATGGATATTTAGAAAACAAAATAAAATTTTGGATGTATTTGAAACGTTATTCGGACGAGTATTTCTCGGTATATATAAACAAATGAGGATTCTCATTTTCGAAATGTAGATACTTAATTCACATTTTTATTTTTTAAATAGATCTCTTGATGGCAAAAGAACCATTTTTTCGACCCAGTTATTATAAACAAGTCTAAAATGTACCGTGTTGCTAATGACCTTTGATGTTGAAGCAACATTAAACAAATAAATGATAAAAAAGTCTACAAAAATATACGTGTATACGGTATAATAACAGAATTGAAAAACAGCTGAATTTTGAAGGCCCGGCAGGAAAAAGATCGCGTGTGACACGCTTACATATGCACCACGTATCCACAAAATTTCATAGTTTTTTGAGTTTCCGGGTTCAGGATAATTCCTTGTTAGAAAATGTTTATTTCGCACAAAGTGTGCTTGTTCTACGTTCCATGTTTCGTGTGGTGAAACGAAAAGTCAACAGACCAGATCCGGCAAACCGTTCAATTTCTCAAATGTAGCCGATAAGGACGAGCAGCAGGAGTAGAAGGAGTAGCAAGGACAATATCCTGTTCGAGGTGGTCCGAGATTTACGGGAACAGTCGCCCCGGGAGGGATCAAAGAAATCAACGGGAGTGTATATGCCCATTTCCCAAATCCTCGGTCATCCTTCAGGCCGACGCAGCTCCTTCCTGTCGGCCGATAAATATTTTATCGTCGACCTAACTTTGTAAAATACGAGCCGCACCGCCCGTCTACCGTATATACATCGTTTCGTTCTGCGCTTCTCCGAGGGAAGATACACGTCGTTTCTCCTACTCTTCCTCCCACCCCTGTACAAGTGGCGATCCATTTATCCGGAGAAATGAAAACAACTTTTAGCGCCGATCCAACGATCCGGCGGAGCCAGCCTCCCGGCAATTTCGAAAGTCGAACCCAGACCGCCGGTAATCTACCGAGCTTTATCGCGTAATTAATTCATTACGGTGATTTAGAGGGCGATCGTCGTAACGCCCGAAGGCTGCACGAACATTTATTCGAGCCCCGTTTACTTCCGTTCCATAAAACCCCGGCGAAATCCCTCGTTCTCTCGCCAGGGAAAGCTTCCGGAACACGCGGCGACCGATTCCGAGCCACTCCTCTCGTAAAACAACGATCCACCGAACGTTTTTCTTCGATTTGCGAACGGTGAACAATAATCGTCTCTGATTCCCGGAACACCGACCGAGGAGACCTCGGCAAAACGTTCTGGTAGCGGCGATGAAATTTTCTTTTGGCGGCTGCGTCGATCGTTGACAAATTACCCGGTCACGCGGTAGCTATTACACTTGATTAGGTGCTCTACAAATACGGGTTTTGTATTTCAAGTTCACTGGATAAAACCGGTGGTGTCGGCGGAATTTTCTGTTGGTAGCTGTGCCCTATACTATTAAGCCGACAATGTCATTCGGTAGCCGCTAAACTTGATAAAAATATATCTTTACGACTTCGACAGTCGCAGCCCTTAAACGCGTAATTTTAACCCTCTGCGGACGGGAATTGTTTTTAACCCTACACCTACCACGGTCAAAATGACCGGTTTTAGATTTTAGAATGATCGAAACTATAAAAGTTCATTAATGGAAAATAGTGGAATAAATTTCCTTGTCCAAGCATTTATTAATAAATTTAAGGTTGCGATTTTTATAAGGCAATATTTACCAGATACTGTTAATGCTTGGTAGGCGTATTTTTCACATACGGTAGAACCTCGATCGTTGCAACCTCGTTTCTTCGTTCGCTGTATACTAGCGATTCCCTGCACGAGTTATTTGAAGTTCTAGAACTCATGGTGAGGATTCTGATAGCTACCTGGAGGATATACGAAGTGGGAAAGTGAAGAAACAGATTGCGTGATTCTTTCGTCGCACATTGTCGCTCTCATTTTCAGTCGCATTACGTACAACGAGCGAGGTTTTACTGTATCTCCTGGTGGGAAGAATGTATTTTTCCTGTGAAACGAAATTTTGCATGGAGCGTTCGGAGCAAGAATTACTCTGGGGAAAATGTTGTATTCGGAGGAATAATTTCCGTATAAATTATTCGCGGTCATAGAAAAATTGCTTCTCTCAGCAGACACGCGTCCGCAAAAGATTAGATAAGAATATTTGAGATTTCAACAATATTACACACATTTCAATACGGTAATATCCTTGCTAGACAGGAGCTCTCTGTCCACTGCTGCCTCCCATACACGATCATTCACCGGCTTCGAACCGTAGCAAACGTCGGTGGTCCAATAATTAACGATTCCCATCTCACAGACAGTGCCCGCAAAAGAATTTTCCGCTCGACCGGCTCGAGAGGAAGTATCTCTCGGCCGATTGAACGACACGGAGAAATCCTTGCTTAAGAGGGGAGGGGGGTAACATCCTATTCCCGTCTGCGGGGGTGCTATTCACGGGGGCCAAAGAGACGGGGGACACAGGAGGAACGGGGGGACCCGTCGATATTTCAACCGGGCAAAGGTTCCCATTGACAAAAGTTCGCCCGATACGTTTCGAACTTCCGAGCGACGACTTAATTACTTCCGTTCCGATCGGAGCACCGTGGGAGCCGGAAACAGAGCAACACTGACTCCCCTTCCGCGCCCGCGAAGGGGTGGAAATCCCCGAGGCGGGGGCCAATTTGAAACGTAGTTTTCCGCGCGATTTCATCCCGCCGGACGATAGGAAGCGGCTGGTATCGCCGGGAAACGCGAAGCCTTTCCCAAAGTTTCCTTCTCTCCTTTGAATATCCCGATCCCGCCACTTCCCGCAGCCCATCCCTCCTCCCTTCCACAGGAATCCTCCACAGGATTCTCTTTGGGATCCCCTTTTCCGGTGGCGGTTACCATAGAGAAGAAACTGCTCCTCCACCAGAACGAAAGAAATACGCCCCGGAAACTTCTCGCCAGACTGCCGAGCAGCTTCCGGCTCGAGGTTTTTTCAGCGCCGCGACCTTTGTCGGACGCGTCGTTCCCATCGCTTTCCCTTCGATACCTCGCGATCACTCGATTTCCCGGACGATTCGCAGCGCGCGAGACCGGATCCTTGAGAAAGGGCCGCGCGAACTTTCCGCGATCGAATTTCCCTCTTATCGGGCTGCTTTCAACCGGAACATCTGCACCCCACTCTCTTTTCTTCCTGGTCGAAGGTACCTGGTCCCTTCTGGAACTGCATTCCGGGGCGCTTCGATTTGTTCAAGGGCCGACTCTCTGGGATGGGTCCTTTCGTGAAAGAGACCAGTCGAGATCAACTTCTGCTCTCTCGAGCTCGTAGTAGCAAGAGGGATGCAGATTTGTTACAAGCAGGGACTAAAAATATCAGTTATTCTAAAATTTTCTGCGATAAAAATTAATTAATAAAAAAATGATAATCTAGACAAAATATAAAGAAAAAAATTCGGAGAACAAAATGATAAAATGATTTAAAAATATTGATTTTTATGCTTTTTGGTCATAAATAACTTATTAGTGTGCAAAAAATTGGATCCTCCACGATAACTGTCATCGCTGAAGAAAAACTGTTTCGATTGCTCAAAATTATTATCGATGAGAGAAGTCATTTCGATTACTCATAACAGTTATCAATGAGAGAAATTTATTTCGATCGCTCGAAACAGTTATCGATGATCGAATTTCTTTTCACTTGTTCATAATAATTTGTTATGAGAAAAAAAAGAATCAGTATAAAATAATGGCTACTCTCAATGTGGCATGGCCAACTTAAAATAAACGAGCCACTATCAAGTTACGCACGTGCCTAGTTGATAATACTGTTACATGGCAAATACATCCGAACCACAAAGGTGGACGACACAGTACAATTTTGTAAATTGAAGAAAGAGTATCGAAGTATTTTTCATATAATTAAAATTATATAAAGCTAAATTTGTATCGTCATTTTATAGAAGTTGTTCATCTATTAGTTCATTCAGCAACAAATTGACTATTATCTACGTTTAATTATATTAACAATAACTTCTTTTAAGAACCGGTCATTTTGACTGTACACGGTAGGAATAGGTATTCAAGAAGTGTCAGTAGGTTTAGTGTTAATGGAATCTACGATTCTGAACGTGTCCTAAAAAGCACGTGTATGTACGTTATGGTTATGGTACGGTATGTACTATAGGGATGAAATTCAAGTTGATCACACACATAATTTTACGATTTTATATTAACCCTCCGGGAAACCAGGTGAGGTTGAATTTACCTCAGTGGCTTCAAAACTATTTTGAAATATACAGTAAATTCCCGATATAAGTCACTGCCTTGCGTTTAAAGGTCACTGGGACTACCCACACCACCACGAATAGTGACTTTTACATTTTCAGTGTACACTGTGTATTTCAGATTTCGTCTAAATGTCACTCGCCAGAACCGCGCAAGTGACTTATATCGGGAATTCACTGTGCTAATAAGAAAATGTGTGTGCTTTTAAAAATGTATCCATTTTCGAAAGGCAAATCTTTGTTGTATTCGAGGTTGCATCCCTCTCGGTGTAATGTCTCAATCCCGGGCGGGGCAGCTTCAAGGTCAAGTTTAGGGCGGCGAGACAAGCATGATGAAGAGCGGAGAACCTGTTAATGGAGTCGAGTCAACGAGCTTGTTTGGAGTTGCGCTTTCGGAATTGAGTGTTGCGAATTCTGCTCGAACTTCTCTGGCAAGGGCAGACTGTATTATTGCCGAGAGATTCGGTAATTATTAAAAGTGGATCAAGGAGCTTTGTCTTCCGGGACGAAAGAGTCTAGAAAAAGTGGGAAATCTCGATACACATTAATCTCGACTGTCGTTGTCCATTCGATATGGATAGGGGACATGACGAGGGAGAGGAAAATGGCATACATCGATCGGAATATGAATTATGGTTGTATCCGTGCTCGGTTGAAGAACTGAATCCACACATGCGATACTCATTCGATTTATTGTGTTTCTCTTCACGATTATTTAATCTTTATTCATTATTCTTGCTTAGCGATCTTTCGGATTTTTAGGTGTTCTATAGTGCGTGTTGAAAATGTTCCTGAAGCGATATGGTCTTAATTGTGCTGGTTGGAATATTTATCTAAATATTCTAATCTCTACTATTCAATTCTAAATTCAGAATGGCTTGTTATGTGATGTAAAATAAAAATGTCAAAAGAGATACCGAAAGACTTCTCCCTATCATTCAAAATTTATGTCTGACAGTAATTCTTCACCTGCACACAAGGTAGATATTGTTCACATGGTCATCAAACGACATGAATTAAATGGAAATTTCTTCTATCAGTCAGTGTAATAATTCTTAAACCCTCATTTCATCCTCTCATTCTTGTTGCAAGTGCATAAAATCTATAATCTATAAATTCTAAACAAGATATGGATGTATGAGCACTCGCAATCTTCTAATAATAATTTGCATCATGAGTAGATTACGTCAAATAATAAATGAAAAACTTCGAATGCACTGTGTATAATCACGAATAAAATGCAATTTTAAATCCCCTGTAATTCAAGCCATTTCAAGTGCGATGGATTAATAAACATCCGATATGCAAAGCGCGAAAAATGCAGCGAGAAAAATCCAGAAAAATCCAGCAGAGTGCTCCCCAGCGAGCTGTAGCCGGTCGACAACTGTTCTTAATAAACCAGTGCGCGTTAAGAGCATCCTGGATCCATTTACCCCTAGAAAAGCATCGGGTCCGTACATCGTAAAGCGCGTCGTCGACGAAACGAGAGCACCGCCCGTGGAAAAAGGATGAGAGCAGAGAGTCGGAGAGAAAGGGGTAAACGCGGCACTCGATAAACAGGACGCCTTCAGAAGCCATTTCGCAGTTAATCCGCAATCGCGGGCGCATCCGGCACGTCCCACGAGGCCCGATTCATCCTGCAGCTTCGTCGGGAAGCGTCGAAGCGCCGAGTGGGAGAAGCAAAAGTAACGGTCGAATGTGTTCTTTCTATGATCCGATGGAAAAATTGAATACAGGCGACATGTGAAAACGAGTAATTCAACGTGACATTCTCAGAACCATGTGTCCCAAAAGCGAAAGTCGTATTCGGCAGATCGAAACGAATGAGGTATAAAATCTTGGGGGTGGGCAATTCGAAAGACTTATCAAATCGGTTTAGGGGATGAAATTACCCTCCAATCGGTTTCTAAAGAGAAATGGAAAAAGGCTCGTCCGATCTGGTGGAACGGTGACGATTTATCGTCTGAGGGGCCATCGGGCGTCGCTGTAATTAAAATCGAACGTGTTCGATCGGACGAAAACTGATCAGATCGGGGAGGGGTAAGGCGCGGGGTCGTCGAGCTGTGAACGCGATTAACAAACAGCCCCCGGTCTAATTACTCGTCGCAGCGATCTATCATCGAGGCTGGTTGGAAACAAGAACCCCGTAGGACCAAAAGACAACGGGACGGTGATTCTTTATCGGATGCGCGCGGGACCGGATGACTAGGCGATCTGTCGCGTCACCTTTTTCCTTTGAGAAGCGAGACTCTAGGGAGGGGAAGGGGACGCGATTACGGAGCAGTTTCCTCGGGAATCTCGTAGAGGGGCGTCGATTAGGCGGCGCATGGGAAATGGGTCGATAAAGAACGCGGATTTAGTGGCCGATTTCTGGGAGGAACGACGCCGATCGATGACCGAATCGCAATCCGCCTTCGAGGGCAGGCGTAAACGGACCTGAAAAGTGAAAACAAATGGATGATACTGTTGGGGAGATACGGAGAGATCTTCCTGGAGGATGTTGTTCCTATTCCATGACTAGGGTACTATTCGGATACGGTGTACTCGGGATCCTTCCACGGAAATAACAAATTACGTGTTACACATTTGTTATGCATTTATGACAAATATGGCTTGATCAAATACAAAATTTGGTAAGACGTTAGAGTTGAATGGTGTTTTGTTTTCTACTTGCTAAAATGTATAGAGAGGGAGATGTATTTGTCTTCTACTTCTTACAATTGACTTGGACAATTTTTATTTTGTACATAGGTCCAATAGTCACGTTGTTCAACTATAAAATAATACTATAAAAATAGTTTCATCTGTTAGAAACAAAGTAGTTTCTCCTGATTTTCATTGTTATATTTATAACAACAATTTTAAATAAGAATGGGTTAATGTAAGTTGCCCCCGAGAAACGCAGTCCAATAATTTTTACTAGGATTGTTGTATGAAAGAAAATCTTCATGTTACCTTTTAACCCAGTACATCGCAAAGTGACACAGTTCTTCGTCCGTTTTTAAAAATTAATTTTTGTCGCAATATGTTTCTACAGATAGTTGAATTTTATTAGAACTTCCAGGATCTACAATGATTGAAGAAGTAGTCATTGTAATAAACTTTAATATCTGCAATCTCATTCTCATTAAATTATTTTAATTCTGTGGGATTCTTCTAAGTGGGAAAGAGTTAATTAAATTTTTCGTTACAGAATTAGTTAAAATTTCGAGCTATTCGACAAATTCAGATTTTTATTTCAACTTACGGGTAAATATCGGAACGCAAAAAATGTGTTGCATTTCACAGGCAGCGATCGAATACAAAATGTTGATACTTCTCTCGAACGTGACTATGTCACGTCAAAATGGCACGTGATGATATATTTTTTTTTTATAATAGGATGACCGGTACAAAATGGCCCATTTTAGATTTTATGTTTCGCAACGTGGATGCTGCGCAGAGGATGATATTCTACGATGTTTTGAATGTTTTGTGACGGTACTTCGATTATTCTATCCTGCTTCGCGGATGTCGTTATACTTTTTTTTTTCAAAACTGAACACGCCATCGAAGTGGATATGCATGTTTTTTTATGTATAGAAAGAGTAGTTTCATTTCTCGGTTGACGTATTTTTAACAGCATACGTTTTTAGACATTTCCCGCGTACATGTCTGATTGTTTGATTCTGTTGCTGATGGACAGTTTACCTGCTGCTCACATAGCTTGACAGCAGTTAAATTGAATGAAACGAGTCCACGATTTTCGTGCTAATTAAACTGCCGTTTGAGAGGTGACTTCGTTCTGAAGTTTTTTACTTTATAATGTTACTGACGCACTGTGCTTCCCGTAAAAGGTCACAAGAATTGCGGAAATTGTTCGACAAATTCACGACTAACTCGAGAATTGAATTAAATAAATTTCTGCATAGTCTCAATTTGATTATGAAAAATCTAAACATACGTGGAATACTGTATCCGTTAATGTTTGTGACAAGTACCGGTTACAAGTACAACAGAAACCTGTGCCGTTTTTAAAACTTTACTAACGACTGATTAAAAGTGGGTTCAACTGCGAGTAAAATATTGAAAAGCCATTTGTAGCCTTCTGACAAAAACAATGTCTCTTTTGGTAAACGAAGATGCGACTGTGCCAAAAATTCTAATCAAATCAGAAAAACAGTTCATCTTGGAATTGTAGGACTGTAAAAACTATACGAATTGAGAAACAGAAGAATTTTTTACCGTGTACCACGAATTTTCATTCAACAGTAGTCATTCAAATACCGTGTTATTCTTGCCGGTACGTCACGAGCAAATATTCAGTACAATAGGAAGCACAGAAGAAAACACCAATGGCAATTAGTCGGGCATTCAACGGGTCGTCTAAATCATCCGCAATTGGGCCAACCTGTTACGTGCAGCGTCGAATTAGAGCCGACAAAATGGCGGTCCGGATTCGGCCGAAGCGAACCGTGCTGGTATACGTCTTTGGAGTCGGCGGCCCGTGAAGCAACAAAGTGGCAAGAACCGACGACGGAAACGAACGGTTTCATTTGCAGGTCGGTGCATTAGCCGGTGGGTCACTCCTTAAGGACTGACCATCTTGCTGCTAATTAGTGCCGGCAGGATCGTAGGGTGCCGCCAGACCACGTAGACCGACCGCATTAGCCTGGCAATTTCACGGTAACGATGATTGTAACTGTCAGGTTATAATTATCCGTCCGAGTAATTGACTTACTACGGTTTCTGCTGCCACGCACCCCCAGCCGATGCTGTCCGAAGACATAAATCTAAGATGTTTGCGGGTAATCGGGGTCGCTCGACCAGAGTCAAGGTCAAGAAAGTTTCGTCCTCTCAGCGGACTCGATATAGCCATTTTTTGTAGTGATGAAATAAAGTACTAAAACATTCGTGATTTTGTACAACGACAAAATGAAATATTCGACTGTTCGTGATTTTACATAGAAATAAAATATAATATTAAAGCGTTCGTGACTTTACATAGTGACGAAAGAAAATATTAGAGCGTTCATGACTTTATATAGTAATAGAATAAAATATTGGAGTGTTCGTGACCTTACATAGTGATACAATTAAATACTGAAACATTCGTGACTTTATTATACAGTGATTGTATAATAAAATACTACAGCATTTGTGATATAAAATGAAAATTAAGGAAGAATCACCTTTTTCTTTGAATAATAACAACCTTTAATTCTGTCGCCTACGTCTTGATCCGGATGAAACGGTATTAAAAAGTATACGTTTCGTCGATGATCACCCGGTATAACCGGCTTCAGGAAGCCTCCGAAGACAAGACGTCGTTCGTTATCGACGTTTCGCATGATCACGAAGCCCGTCGAATTCCTCGATGCGATATCTCCGTCGTGGAACGGAAGTCGTGATCGGAAACGACTGGGGACCGGAAGTGTCGTGGTTGAACGATCGGCGAAAAATAGCTCGTTGCGACAGAACTATAAAACGAACGGCCAGGCAAAGACAGAGAGCTCGTAAAACTGGAACCGACCGACAGCGGCTTTTAAGCGGTTTACCCCTTAATTAGGTATTTTCTTCAGCGTTGCGTCGAGCCACCTCTGGTTTTGCGAATTTCCGGTGCATCGTCCGTCGAACGATTTTGCGGCCGACTGCTGCAAGAAACGGAACGGCTCTCGGAATTTCGGGAAGTTCCGCGGTAATGGTGCGAAGCAATCAGCTGTGCCTTGCGCTCGTATCCGTCGTTTCCGATTTCTTTCTTCTCTTATCCGTTTCTTCAATCCGTCAGCTTGTTTGCCATGACAACGGAGCGAGGTGTACGCTTCAATGAACGAACAGCTGCAAGTCTCCTGATAGTATTAGCAAATCATTATTTCATTTTCCGAGTGATATGTAGAATGTCTTTTATAAGATGGATGTGACATCTTGTTCATGTGACATGTGTTCTTAGATTCCACAATTCTAACAATATTTTATCATTGTGTATTCAAAGTCTGGCGTCGGACGAAACGAAAAAATGTAAAAGATGAATGTCACTTCGTAATATACTTATTGTTAGTTTAACTATAGTTTAATTGCCAAGAAAAATTGGTGTCATAGGAAGTCGAAACATTCAGTTAAGGGGGGATCTTGTGTAAAATCAAATTTATTTGAAAAGAAGAACATGTTGTGCGTTTTTGCATAAACTAACGATTCCGTTTTGATTTTCATGTTTCAGACAATTTTTGTGCATTTACAGGATGCCATAAAAAATAAAATAAAAAACGTTTTTGTTTACATTCTAACGTCAATAAATTATACCTCAAATTTTAAATCAATCTACGCGTTACATTAAAAAAAAAAAAATTCTTGAAAATCATGCCATTAACACAAGGTTCCCTCCTTAAAACTGAGGATGACGATCTAATTCGACGTTTGAATTTTGTATTGACGTTTGTATTCACGTTGATGGTGATCGAAATTCGGTCGTCTCAATTTTACAAAAACTGGAGCATGGAAGCTCGATTCTGGGATTCTCGAACAACTCGTTCGCAAGAAAATAACTTGTCCGCCGGACAAGATAAAATTAGTAAGAAGAGAAAAAGAAAAGCGTGCACTCAGCCGCGGACGATTACTCACGACGGCGGGGGGGGGGGGGGGGGGAGACAACAAAGAAAAGAGTGACACGGAAACACCGTTTATCAAAAGCATTAATGCACCGCTGGTAGTCGGTGGTCCCGTGAAATATTACGTCCCCCTGTCTGGTACCAGTTCACCCGGAACCGAAAACCGAGAAACAATAGCTCGGTCGCGTTTCGTGACTGGGAACGATGCGCGAGAACGGCAAACCGACGACCGATCGTCGCTTACACGTTCATCCCCCCAGATGCTTTTAAATCGCCCAGACGTCGTACCGACGCTGTTTGGATATTACATAGCTTCCTCGATCCGTCCTCCGGTTCCTCGATCATAAATAGCACGATATCCGTCGATCTATAGCGGTAATGGGCTACCCGGTGCCGAGCGGAGACTGTCGGCCGGCCTTTAAAAAAGGGAAATAAAACGAGCGCGGCTCTAAAACAGGAAAAAATACACGGTTTCGGAGAGAGGGAGGGAAAGGGACAGAGGAACGGTTGAAACCCTTCCGTCCCCCCCCCGATCCGAGGGAAGGGGTGGGAATACACGAAGGTATTCGTCACGCGAGAAGAAAATATATCATGCTTCTGGGGCGCGGTCTGTTAATGTAATCCTTCCAGTCGGCCTCGTGTACAGGATGTTCTAAAAGTAAGGGGAATACGAAAATTCCGTTGACACGAGAATAGGCCCCAAAATTCTTCACCATTTTGCAACTTGGTTTTGTGAGACGGTTCACAAAATTCAATTTAAAAGTGTTAAGAATTGAATATCCAGAAAATCATATTTTAACGACAGAATGTCTCAACGTTATGTCTCAGTCAGGTTCTCACCCAGGGCTTCCTCCGCACTCTGTTACAAAGGCGTGAATTTTTACTAGAATCCCAAAGGCAGACCTCGCACTTGAAAAACGGCTTGGAACTCTCCGGTTCGCGTTCGCTTCGAGAACACGCGAGTTTCGGGGGGTCTGTTTTGGGTCAGCCTGTAGCCCGTGTATGGGCGGCTCAGGTGTCGTGCGGCTTTACTTCGCAATTATTTCGATTAATCCGGAATTTAATCTAGCCGGACCCTTGGCCACGCGTCCCCGTCCTCGCGGCGATAAACGCCGAACGGCCGTTCCTTGATAGCGTAACGCGAAACCGTTCATTCCACCGACACGTTTTTTTACGACCTCGTTGGCAACTGGCCGTTAGCCGAGGTTTTATGTTTAATTTAAACCGGTCCCCCGACCTGTCGCGAGAGAAACGGAAGAGCGGGGGTGGCAACCCCTACATTGTTCGCGCAACAGGCACTGACGACGCCGTTCGCTGGTAAACGAGAGAATTAATGCCAGCTACAACCCTATCGTCATTCCCTTTGACGGTAACTAAGTTCGTGCGCTGTCGTTACACCGTTCTCGCTTTTTGTACGGCTCAACTACCCTCTGTTGCCCCTTTTTTTTATTCTTTTTGCCTCGTCGTCGCTGAAACATCGCTGGATTATCTTGTTACGCATTCCGGGCGGAGACTACCCTTTTTCCCGCAGCGCCAGTTCGTGCAGCGAAAAAAAAAGATTTTTTTCGGCGCGACACACACGCGTCCAGGCTGTCCCTGCTTTGTAATCTAACCCTCGGGCTAATTTCAACCCCGGCGAAGGGGTGCAGCGGACGGTATAATGCGATCAAAAAATTGTTTACAGAGATTGCATGCATGCATCTTTTGTGCCAGTAACTGCATTAGATTGGTGCGCATGAAACTTTCACATCAGACTTCAGTTGTCAACTCAGAGATGTTCCAATTGACAGCACTTTCGAGAAAGATCATGTACAGTGATTTCTTTATATATGTCGCCAAGACCTGGATGATAAATGTCGCGGAATTATCCCCACTATCGCGGGATATACCCCGTGAGGAATCACGGAACGCGAGAGGCCTCGGACGCTGAGGAGTGTGAACATAACACGGCTCTGGCATGTCTCCTGAACGATAAACGACGCTGGCAAGACCCGTTTTGTTGACATATATCGAGAATTCACTGTATTCAGTTTTGTCCGCAAAAATATGTTGGAAATGAACGATGGATTCGGAAAGTAATCAAGATTTAACCCTTAGCACTCGAGTGGCGATTCTGAAGCACCACTAGAAATTGTTGTGGCATTATTTCAAAGAAATTACAGAAGATATTAGTAATTATCTGTTACATTACAAAATTTGTATTTAATAGAATACGAAACATTTAAATATTATATGTGGAAGTCGGATCAGTTTCGTATGAATAAAATGAAAATATTCTAAGACGGAAGAAAAATTTAGTTTTAGAATGAAAATAGCGCGCCGAGTGCAACGGGTTAAAATGAGTGCAAGTTTATCGTGCTATGACCTATTTTTACTTTCATTCAGCGTGTCCATACTTTTTGGAATCGCTGCAGTAGTACATTCTTTTCAAATGATTTGCAACACAAAGATTTAACACATAGTTGGGAACAATTCAGTGCATAGATTCGAAGAAAATATTTAAAACGGAGCAACCCCTGCCTAAAAGTATTTTTTAAATAAATAATTTCCTTGCAAATCCGTAGCAGTTTGTAGCATTTGGAAATACTGTTTCTCGACTGAATAAATTATTCTCGGTTCATCGACATTACATGAAGCAAAAGCTCACAATAATTTCCATATTTTTCAGCTATAATATTTACCTCCGCGGGCCTTAGTTTTTCATAGGTATTTCTAGTTTGGGATAGAATAGATTACACGCAAAATGGCGCTTCCGTGGAGGGATGTATCAAGCCATCCTCAGGGAGGAATTTTAACCCGATTTAACGTAAAACGCAGCTTCCGCGAGGTAAAATTTGACGTTTAAAAATAGCGGCAACAAGAAGAATATTCCCTTATCTTCTTCCAGCGGTTAATCCGATGCTCCGCTTACGAGGGGAACTGACAAACAACCTTTTATCGGTAGATGAATTTTCTGCCACCTGATTCATCCATAATTTTCCAACATCGTGGACCAAACGTTCGCGACGTTTCTCTCGCCCCAAGTATAGCTATTCTAATTTCTGGATGTAATGACGATGGCGAAGGTTCGTAGAAAAAACTGATCTTGTTGGCCCCACTCCGAGCTAAATATTATTATCAACACCGCTCGCAAAGAGGTCTCAAAGAGAACTAGGCAACCGTCGAGTTTCTCTAGGATCGTCTGCAGGGAGAACGCGCTCACGAGGACTCGATTTTCCCGGCGGAAGCGACGATCAGGAGGACTTGCGGCGCAACTCTCTGGCTAAATGCAGTTAAGAGCGGCTGGAGTGTTTTCAGGGACGTCGTCGGACACCTCGTCCCTCCGTCCTCGATTCGATTAGCATCGATTCATCCGGCGGAAGTCCTCGATGACTTCCGCGCCGGGTCCTAGGGAAGAGTTTCCTGCAGCCGAGCGAGAAGGCAGAGCTATGAAACATCGTCGGAGCTGTTCCCAGTAAGGCGAAACCATTTCGTTTTCGTCGAGCGGCTCGTGAAATATTCAGAACGCTGCGCACTCTCGGCGCACGGCCCGTGTAAATGTTAATCGGGCTGGCAAACGCGTCGATTATTTAGGCGTGATGCGGGAACGATGGTTTTGCGCAACCGTGTACACGTAATTACACGCGGCGTTTAAATGATTGTTTGCGCAACGACGATTGTAATTTTCTCGCCCGGAGCGATTCGAGGACGGTGGTGCCCCGCCGCCGAACGGTTTTTAAGACGGACTAATAAGTATAAAATAATTTTTGCTAGCCCCATAGAGATAGTCCTGAAAATTTGTGATTGTGAATTTTTAACAGCTTTGAAAATGCTTGTAAGATTTAAAACGAAAAACATGGGGCGCAAAAAAAAACTGATACAAAAGTTCATATAATTTGTAGTGCAATAAAATTGTTAGTGAGTTAGGTGAACTGTTCATTAAATCTTCCACAACTCTTCAAAATTCACAATCACAAATTTTCAAGACTATCTGTATGGGGCTAGGAAAAATTATTTTACGTATATAATTTTTTTTTGTATTTAAATAATTTCAATATTCTGTTGCATTACAGATTAACGATAAGCGTGTGTTTGTAGCACGTCCGATTGTAAGACGCAATTTCTTAAGCGTCCATAGTTCTTAAAATATTGTAACATTTTAAATTCGTAATATTGTAACATTGAGTCCCAGGTGATAAACTGATGGAATTTATCGGTGCCTCATTCAATTTATCGGACTGATTAATGTCTGATTTGCCGCTTCTCATTTACCAAAATAAATAAATTAAGTCTGTTACGAATTCTCCTTCTAAAAATTCCTCCGCCGCCCACAGTGATTCTCCGTTACGTACAAAAAGAAACGTTACCATTTTTTGCTGGTCTCTTGGAGGGTTGGTCATCCAATATAACAGAAATAACAGCCACCTAGAATTGTTTCGTCTTCCGGTAGGAACACTCTTGAAACTTTCACAATGAATTAAAAGAGAGCCACTTGTACGGTGCCCGTGAGCGTTAATCTTCGTGGTCAAAGTGCCTTATTATTTTTTACTTGTAACTGGACAAAGAGTCCTCCGCTTTTGAGGGGCTTAGTAGGGAACACCGCCGGCGAAAGGGTTAATGTTCCAGCGCGGTGTCAACGTCCCACGGTTGACAATGAGTTTCGTTCGAAGAAGGAGGCGGAAAGAGGAACGTGGCAAATATTCCGCGGTGACTTAAAAGACTTAAGCAACTCCGGGGGCTGAGTAACTGACGCAGTCGGCCGAGCTTAGAATCACGGAACAGTTCCTCGGCCAACGGTCTGCAAGAGACGTGGCAACTTAACGCTGCTCGACGACCAACTTCGCTGTTCCTCAACCCCTTTTTACATCATCGACGACGTTTCCCGGACCGCTGTCCGTCGTCGAATTAGCGTCAGAACTGCCCCATTTTCAATTGATCGTTTCGAGAAACCTATATAGGAAACCCGAGAGTCGCCATTTCCTTCGTAAATACAGAGTGTCCTGACGTTGAGGGTGCAACCGTGGACGGGGTGAGTCTACACGAGAAAATGAGTCGAAAATGTGGAACAAGACTTTCTCCCTTGACGCCTCCTTCTCGAGAAAATCGAGATGAGATAGGAATCGTCTGACGCGTCTGTTCATGACGAACCGGTTCTACTTCTAACAAATGACTTAAGTGATTATATTTATCTGAAACACTCTGTATATATCTGTTAAATGCCCAATCAAAGAAATCAGCTGAATCGTAATTGAAGAATTCAGCGTACACTGTAAATACAGGGTATTCCAAAAATTAGAGGGGTCACTCTTGGGGCCATTTGAAGCAACTTTTTCCTTTGCAAAAATTTTCTCCGCGGTTCTACTACGGAATTATCGACGAAACACGCGGACCAATCAGAGCCCGGCTTCAGTGGACGGATTGCAATGTTTGCATTGGCCGAGCCGGAGTTCGTCCGCTGCAGCCGCGCTCTGAGTGGTCTGTGTTTTTTGTTAATAACTCCTCAAATAATCCGCGGAAAACATTTTCGCAGAGGAAAAAGTTACTTCAAATCACCTCGAACATCAACCTCTTCAAGAAAGTACAACATTTTTGGGACACCCTGTATACGCAACTACGTATAGATGAAGCGCACCTAGTCTGTTATTTTACCAATCAAAAAAATTAAATTGTGAGGTCACAATTTAGCAATTTTCCAAATATATGCTCGCGCAGCTAACTACCGTTTCATGTCCTGGAATTAGAGCTGTTGTTTTAATGTATTTTCTGGATTAAAGTGTGCTGCGAGCCATAATCGTCCCGCCACCATCATTGCGGTCGAGTGTGCACAAGTAATAATACCGTTGTTACTAATATTGATATCATTGTTGCTTGAAGTTGATGCTCTGCCCGCGAATTCATAGGAAACAGAAATAGCATCGCGCCGGATTGCGAGGAGGATTTGTGGGGACGAAAATGGGTTGTTGAAAGCTGTATTTCCGATTGTGAATTATATCACTCTGATGCTACATTCGTGCATCGAAATATTCGGACAGAGACGCGTCAGAAAATGTTAGAATTGTATAAATGCACGATTGACAATATACGACATTTCTGCATCGTCTAACATTAATCTACGGAATAATTAACAAAACCGTTAAGAAAAAATTACCAAAAACTTTATGATATTGTATATCGCATAAAGAATATCAAATTCATTTTTGTGCATGTCGTCCACCAATTTATAACTTTTTCGTGACCTTTTCCATATTTTCATAAGAGGATACATTATATGTAACTATAAGGATTATTGCTGAAATAAACTCACGAACAAGTTAAATAAAACATGATAGAATTGAACCTTTTTATATAAAAATTTAATCTTGATTAGAACACGTTATCGCTTAAGTGCGATAGCTTCACACTCGTGCGATGCAAGGAAGTGTGAAGTTTTGAATAAAAATGCAAATGATTCGAAACGTCGAGGTAGAAGATGCTGCACAGTTTTATTAACAGAAGGTGGAATATTTCTAATTTTTTCGACGAAGCAATTAAGACCGACACACGGATTACTTTACTTATGCATTAACTTAGCCCGCGAGTCCCTTCTAACTTAAATGCGACTCCATTTGCAAGCCACTCCGCCGTCGACTTTTTCCTTCGCTATTCGGACGCGGGATTATTTTTCATTTTCGTTGTGCCCGAAGCACGTTGAATTATGCAACAGCGGATTTTAGCCTCTCTTGAAAAATACACCAGCCGAATGTAAACCGCGAATGTTTTACCAGTGTAACCCAGTCCGCTGCGTCAGCTAGCCGCGGGATCTACCACGGAAAGAGTCCGGGGAGTCCTCAATCATCCATCAACTCCGTTCTTTTACTCCCGGCAATTCCACGGGATCGCAACTGACCGAAGCAGTCCAGTTTTCTTGCAGTCTAATCGCGAACAGGATCACGAACAGTCGTTGCCCGACTGTAAAACTAACCGGGAAATGGCGACCCGTAGGTTTCACGTTTCTCTCGAACCTGACAATTGACGACGGGGAGAGAATCTTGAAGTTAATTCGTCGACGGACTGGTTCAGGGAAACGTCGATGACGGGAAAGGCTCAATAGTTTATATGTGCCAACAGTATTCTTCCGAAGTAATCACAATTATTTTTATTCCTCTTCGTTTCACCTTTACAGCGACATCTGGACACCTACTTTCAGTTTGTCGTTAGAATTTTCTGTATGTCCTGTGGTTAACTCTTCAGGGACGACGATGGATTGTCAGTTTGCTTCTGTGCGATCAACGTCGTGCGATGTTACAGACGTCACAATAATTTCTTGATGATTTAGACCGTTTGATATTTTCCCTAGCTGTCTTCAAATTCTAACAACGACGATGCACGAAAACACCTTACGACGCGTTTATAAATATAAACGAATGCTACGTTCGCCGTATGATCAGTTCAATATACCGGATGTCTCACCTAACTCGACCATCTAAAATATCTCGCTCGTATTTTTATGATAGAAGAAAATTTCATAGGAAAACATGGAACCACGTATTTTTTAACTTCTACGATTGTAGCCCTTCTCGAGACAATTTCCACGATATAGTCATTCAAGGGCATTGAAGGTCATAAACGTTAACAAGGAGGAAGAATATAAATTCACTGTGAATGCTACGTAATGAGATATTTTCAGTTTCATTAAAGCAATCCAACCGAGTCAATTCAAATTGGAAACAATGTGCTTTAATCCGAAATAATCTGTTACAACAGATGAAAACATACATGCGGGAACGCACAAAAGAAGCCTGTGCCGCTATTGATCATCGCACACTTTAATGTTTTATGCAATCGTCAGTGGGCGAACCTTCAGACACTGGTTTTCTGTGGCTAGTCATCGTTTATTATGACCTTCACGCGAAGGTAATAATATTACAGGTCGTTGGATTCGTCTTGACCTCGGCTATCGTATAGCGATAATAAAAATATATCCCTCCATTTACAACAACTTCGATGATCTCGAAATTTCAAAGAATATAACCTTGAACAAATTGTTTTGTCTATCACAATATGTACTCCTTTGAACCAACTAATATTTTCCTCTGAAATTTTGTTCTATCATAAAAAACAAGCGAGATACTTTACATGGTCGAGTTAGGTGCGACACCCTGTATAATTTCGGAATACAGCAAATACGGCGACACGGAAAATTCATACAACATGGATGGAACAATGAATCCTTTTAAACGTTTGCCCGCGTTCGACATTTAAACGAGCACGAAGTTGTTGAATTGAGGGATGAACGGGCATCCGTTCCTTTGAACTGAACGCACCATAAGAATCTGACCTTCAATAATACATTTCATCTTACCACAAAAAAAAAATATATAGAAGTTATTCGGTGACTTGTTATAAAACGAAGCGATCTCAAGATCTCAAGAACCAGAAGCCCATCCACTTCGAGAACACCGGAAAGCGCATCGCGATCGCGAAAACTCGAGGTTCTAGATCAGAGAAGCGTTTGGTTCGTGGCGCGCAGGTGAAGTTATGGCGTTCGCAAGTGTCTCGAGCAGGATTCAAGAGACTTCCTGATCTGTTCACACAGGATCCCACGGTGTCGTTTCGCGAGCTCATACTCCAGAGTGTGTTCCCGGCTTGGCGAGAGTAACGCGGCCTCTGTTGTTTGTCGAGGAGCAGCCAGTGAAATTAGTCCTCGTCCCATCCCGGCCCGGCATTTCATACACTTTCTTTCTTTCTCTAAGGCGAGTGGGACTCTCCGTCTCTCCTCCGCCCACGAGCTCGTTCCAGGAGCCCTCGCGAGCCTAGCAGCACGCACCTCGCTCCACCCTTTCCTGATTCACCCCGAAGAACACGCAAATGACTTCATTATAACCGTGTCCCTGCTGCCTCTCGCTGCCTCTGCCTTCCGTGTCTACCTTTCTCACCCCCTCTCCCCCTCCTCATCATCTACACGTTACCGCGTGTACTTCCCTCTCTCTCCCTCTTTCTCTCCGCTCACCCCTTTCCACCTCTTTTCTCACCTTCCATACCTGTTCCCACTCTTACGCTCCACGCTCTCCGTTGCTTCTTCTTTTTAACACTTTTTTTTGCAACCTCGTTTTATATTCACCGCATTCTCGAATTGTTTCTACTCCGCCGCCTCGATATCCGTATTTCACATTGCGCACAGGTAATTACGGAGGCTACTGTAATTTGACTGTTTTGCGCGCCGATCTAATTGCCGCGAGCACCCAGATTTTGTCCTGTTCCACAACTTAACACGGACGCTATCTGTATTTGCCTTGGTACATGCCTTCACTTAACTATGTAGGTGTGCGCGTACTCGAAATGTTGGGTACTCGGGCCTCGGGTCGCGTCGGGATCCCGAATGTTTGGAATTTTTCGGCGGAGTCCTAGAATAGAGTATAAAATATATTGAATATAGAATATAGAACATACTTAATATAGAATATGCTGAATATAGAATATACTGCATACAGAATATACTGAGTACAGAATATATTGGATATAGAATATGCTGAATATAGAATGTACTTAATGTAGAATATAGAATATACTGACAATGAGTACAGAATATACTCAATATAGAATATGATGACTATAGAATATACTGCATACAGAATATACTGAGTATAGAATATATTGAATATAGAATATGCTGAATATAGAATATACTGCATACAGAATATACTGGGTATAGAATATACTGAATATAGAATGTACTTAATATAGAATATAGAATATACTGAATATATTATTCAATGTACTATATGTAGAATATACAATATACTGAATGTAGAATACAGAATATAGAATATACAATATACTGATCATAGAACAGACTAAATGTAGAATGTAGAATATGGAATATAGAACACACTGAATATAGAATATAGAATATAGAAAAATTAATGGACAAAAGACATGGCAAACATTTGACAGCTGCGTCAGTCGATTCGATACCAGCATTTTATTTCCATCAGCGAAGCGACTTCCGAAGCTGATACGAATTTATCTCGCTTTTCAGTGGCCGGCAAGCTAAGACGAAACGAAAAACAGGAACATACGAACTCGTGGTGGCCATAAACTCCAGATAATCGTAAGTTAGGTACCGAGTGGACGAGGTTGCGAAATGAGGGTGGATGTTCGACAGAGAGAAAGAGAGAGAGAGAGAGAGAGAGAGAGAGAGAGAGAGAGAGAGAGAGAGAGAGAGAGAGAGAAAGCGGGAGGACGATGTAGAGGAGGATCCTGAAGGGAAGGTAGAATCTAGCTTAGCCTGGTCGTTGTTTATCAGCCGGGCAGCATCGCGCGGGTTCTATGTAAGCCTCCGGACTTGTTCGGTGTCCTTATGAGCCCCTCGAAACCGTGGGGTCCTCGAGAACCTCTCCGGAATAGGGATTCCCGATGTGCCGCGTTTTATTTCGCCAGATGTCACCGGAACCGGTTCGTTACCCTGAAACGTTTGATCTTTCCCTCTTCAAGGCCCTCCGGCTCCATTCTTCAGCGCGGTTCAACGATAAGATGCCCCGGTTGTGTTCTTTGCGGGGATCGAGATCCGAGATCCGGGGAAAAATTGATAATTCAGGCGTGTGTACGGGCGGAAAGTAGCTCGCGCAACCACGCCCCGAAATAAAACAGCTAGATTCCCGGCGGAAATAAAGTATCGTCGAGACTTTTCGTCTCTGTTTGGAAATCTAAAAAGAACCAGAAAAAAGCTTCTCTGACGAACGACGGAGCAAGTAGTTTCATTCCAGCGGCGGGATTCTACTTATTAACGTGGCTGCTGCGAAATACCTGGCAGCTATTGTGGAAATGCAAATTTCGTAGAATGAAGCAGCGCGGTAACGATAATTGAAATATGGCGGTAATAGGCAGAAGGTGGAACTTTTCTTGGAAATTGTCATGCTGTCTCAAAATCAAGAGAAAAAGAGAACGAATTGAACAGGATGGAGAAAAGTAGTGGAGTGTGCGAAGATTATGTTAAAAATATGCATAAAGCTGAGTTTCAATCTTCTCTGAGCTCATTTTATGAGAATTCAGAAATCTTGAAATAATTAATACGGTGAACGCCAAAACATTTAAGAAAAACGAGTTTGTACTCACACGGTCGTTCATCGCTTGAACTTCTGAGACCATTTTCATGCCGCGTTACGTTTTGTTGAGAAGTTTCCTGCAACTCCTAATCCTCCGATCGCGGTTCCACAACATTATCCCGCGAAACATCCGCTAATACAATAGCGGCACTCGTGATTCGCATTAAGATCGGCGAATGGCCGTTAGAAGGCTCACTAAAGGTTCTGCGGCACGGATTAAATGTACAAGATTCGGTTGATTGCAACGTTAAAAGCGCCCGGTTGCATGCAACCTTGCACACGCCCAATTCGCGTTCACCGTTTGCTCTCGCCTTTTATCGGGAATTAACGAGCTGGATAATGATTGTTATTATATCGACATTGTTATACTGCGTAACGTGTGCGCAGAAAAATGTCGAATCTCCCGGTAGCAAATTGTACGCTGTACTTCGTAAATTTCTTTCTGTAAATTACACCCGAACGCACAAGTGGAATTGTTCATGAACGAAAATAATAAATCTCTTCTATCTAACATGCGATACACGTAAATCAACTGTCCTGTACAATTTAGAAATTTTTATTTTTTCACAGAAAACTCGGAACTAAAATAAAAATTCGAGAACGTACGAAATTACATGAGGAATTGACAGTTTAAAAATTGTTCCTTATTCACATTTGTGTGTTTCGCAACAGTGATTATTTCGACCTGTTACTCTCGTGTTATCTTAATATTATTATTCCATGCACAGTTGAATCTAGAAATAAAGGCGTGCAAACAGCAGTAACGCTAATTTCCCTCTGTCTCGCGATAATCGCTACAAGCAAACAAGCAAAACGATATCCACGGTTAGAAGCTAACGTGTGCACAAGATAACAAAAATAATGGTGATGTGACCGGTCAAGATTAATCATATTTACTGCTGCTGCTGTGAAAGCAGCCCTAATGGCACGGTAAACTGCATAAAGAGCAAAGTACAGCCCTCGAGGTGCTATTAACCTGTCGCCCGGAGCACACGATTAAACTCGACACTTCCATTCGACTTTATCGTCAAATAATTTAACAACTTTGTTATTATCCGGCCAAGACTCTTATCGCGAATTTTATGGGCAACTCGAACCTTCCAGACGTCAACAACTTAAAGCCTTAACCTTTCCGGATCATTCCAACAATCTCAAGGTCCTTGTCGCCCGTCCCTCGATAATTCGCCTGAATCGACGCGAAGAAAATAGTTGGGGGGTTGGGGGGTGGCGCGAGAAACTTTCGATCGACGTTTTCACGGTTGTCGTCGGCTCGTAAAATTCTGAAAGGTGTGAATTTATGAGCAGCGACAATTCCGTCGGGGTTTTAAACGTCGTCCGTCGGCGACGAGCAGTCAAACGACCCGAAGAAGGGGCCACGGAACCTGGCAAACTTCCCTGCTGAACGGCTACCCCGGCCACGGTCGTTTCTTCGATTTACAACGGGACCGTTTCGTTTTACGCGCTTTTCGGTCGCGATTAATCCGCCCGCCTCGATATCCGGACCCTAATCGCCGCGACGTTTATCGGCGCCCTCTCGCGACTCCGACGATTCGCGAAATCGCCCGGTCCGCCAGGATACGGGACGCCCGAAACTGTAATTGATTTAGCAGACTCGGGATTTCAACGGCAGCTACATAGTGGATAATGTAATCTACTTTCACCCCGCTCCCGGGGTCGCCTCTCGCTCGCGACTCCACCACCGAGATCCCTCCGGGTTATCCACTTTGTAGATAAAGTTGAAATTAGAGTAGCTAAATCCCTTTGCCCGGTGCGATTGTCGGAGGGACCCTCCGGGGACTTTCCTCTCCGTTGTTCCTCGATCCCAGTCTCGATCGATCCTGTCTATTCCGACCGATTATATTGGCTATGGTAATCCTCCGATTAGCTATTCACGATTTACACTCTTTTCTCGATATATGTCGCAAATACCTGGCTGATAAAAGTCGCAGAACTATCCCCACTACCGCGGGGTATATCCTGCGAGGGTCCTCGAAGCTCCAGTCTTTGGACACCGGGAAGTGTAAACATAATATGGGACGAGTGCGACGTTCAGCGTGGATCAAAGAATAGTATCTCCTGGACCATATATGTCGCTGGCAAGCCTCTTTAAGGGGTAATATCAAGCAGGAAAATCGAATAACATTCTAACAGTTAATTTTTCAAGAAAACTGGTAACTACAGATGTTTGATATTTTATTGGTAGAAAGATTAAAAAAATATCTAGAAAAATGGTTGTTACTATTGGCGCGTAGTGTTGCATTTTTATCAATCATTAGATCCTAAAAAAGTTTTTTAAAGTTAGATAGTTTGTGCTAGGATCGTGCTAAAAATCTGACGATTATCAAAATCAGTCAAGTGTCATGCTTTTAACTGAAGAATTAATTTTCTTCAATTGGAAGATTGGGTTTATATGAATGGAAGAAATATAAAATTAAGTACAAATGTATAGTATAATCTCACCTTACCAAAACGTAAGTAAAAGGTTCCTCAGACTTTACCAAACACGGGATAATTATCTTATCAACTCTATGATAAAATTTCGGAATATCAACATCGAAAGGTATCAATATTTTATAGAAACAAGTTCGAGAAGATTGAGAAACATAATTAAGAAGGTTCGTGGTTTGAAGAATGACGCGTTGATGGAGGAGCAATGGAGAATGGAGAACAAGAATCAGTTGCATAAAGGGGCGAAATTCATGCAGTTTGATGTTGGCGTACGAGGTGAGCTGACCGCTTACATAGCACGTTTGGGCTTTGCAATTCCAAAATGAACATGCATATTGTCGAAAATCAAATTGTTCCGTACCAACCATGTGTCTCAGATGTACTTCTGCAGCCTGGTTCTCGGCTGGCAGCGATAAATGTGCAGAGCGTGAACGGGAATGTGATACAATGGGCTCGCGTGCATCGTCAGTCAAAAGTGCCACGGTCCATGATTAATGAAGAGGCAGAGCGGTGTTTTCCGAAGATGTTGCGACACTTTTTCCGTGACTAATTATATTAGACTACTAACGCTATATTTCATCTAAGCTCCAATATAGCTTGAACAATTTTCTCCTTTGATAGATCTGTCAGATTCTCATTTGATCTCCTGCAATTTTTCTCCTGCAACTTGTCAGTTCTGGGTTTACACTAGAAGCACTAAAAGTGACTATTTAACATTACGTTATAAAACAAACAAGAATGTGTTGCCCAAATTTTTAGCATTTTTTTTTTAATAATATACCCAAAGTAATAAATTTGTTGAGTAATTTCTCGTGGATGTATCTTTAGAGTCTTAACAATTGTAAATTAAAAATATTAGAGCCCGTCATTTTGACAGGTCCCGCAAACCTAGTGTTAATAATTTCCTATGAAAAAGAATGCTCGTTGTAAATTTACACTCCTCGGCGTCTCGAGGTAGTGGAGATAATTCAAAGATATAGAAGAGATCACTATATACACATAGCTGTCAGACGTATAAAACGCGCGTTGAAGTTATTACAAGTTATTTTAATGAATTCGCTTAAAGTTAAGCAAATAAAGGATAACGAAGAAATGAAAAGAATAAATTAAAATCTTTCAAATATTCGATTATCTTTATAGGGTTTGTAGTCGCTGTTTCCGAGTCCAATGTCTCTATCGTAGTCTGATTCAGCCAAGCAATCTTCGAGCTTTTAGCACCCTGCCTCGCGTTCGCTGATTCATCGGAGTATCAGCCATTGTAAAGTGTTTATAGCGTCATTTGAAGGAGTAGGCCAACATTCTCGTACTCCATTGAGCAGCTATAGGTTCGAATTGCTCAGCGAAACGACACTAACTGTGCGATTGCTTCGGTGATCGCTTTGATAGACGTAGCACCGGGAGATGAACATGAAATGCTTCCTATTGTTACTATCGATTGTATTATGCAGGGTGTAGCTGGACGGGCGGTTCAACCGGGCAGGGGATGATTCTACATTTAAAAGTAAGTCGAAACAAAGGAATAAAATTTTTCCGTTTCGCGCCTCGTTTTCGAGTAAACTGATTTTGAAGGTGCAGCGCGTGCTATTAGATAAGAACTGTCTGACGCGTCTGGTCATGACGAACCAATTCTACTTTCTGCATATACTATAGCACGCGAAACCGTCGAATCTTTAATCTCGATTTTCTCGGAAACGAGGCGTCAAACGAAAAATTGTTATTCCTTTTTTCCGACTTATTTTTATACGTAGAATCATCCCCGGCATGGCCATACCCCGTCCAGCCACACCGTGTACAATAACAAGAAAAATACTGCAGAGGACAAACAATTCTTCAAAGTACCGCCAAATTTCCATCAGCTCTAAGACTCCGCTAGCTCTCAGAGGAAAATTGAGCAGCGCCGATCAAATTGGACCAATTAAATGGCGCAACGTGGATGCAGCCGTTCGTTTAGAACACACGCTAATACTGATTAATCGGTTACGCTCGCTCGGCGTCCCCGACAAAGTAAAGTTCGCGACCGTTTGCCGAGTTACAGCATTCTTCATGTTACAGCTTTCATTAATCCTTCTTGCAAGGGCTGTCTCCGTTGTGAAACACGATACGGCTATGTTCGAGCCCGGGCGCATAGTTCACGGGGAATTCTATGTCCGGACTCTTAGAAAGCAAAATTGCGTCTGCGAGGCCCTTTGCGTAACACATTTCTCGGTCGCTGTGACAACAAAGGAGCGTCGCAGTCGTTGCGAAAAAGGCTTTTCCGAGGCGCTGTAACGGCGCGGCGTCGAGATGGGAATCGCTCGCTTATTACCTTAAAATGTGACCGCTATATTGTTACTGTGACTATATTCAGCGATCGTTTCGCAGCCGGCGACTATGCTCGCGATTATAATAGTAACGGGGCGGGTTAATGCTCGGCACCGACGGCATCCTTCATTCGCAATGGTCTTTTTACGCTGATTACTTCCGTAAATCTTCCGTGGATAGTCTTTTTCTGCACGGTCACGGCTGAGGACACATTCTCCTGTAGCAGGCTCGAGAAATTGATCTTCCTTCGCGTAAATCCAAACTGAAACTGTAAGACTAAAATATTTAACACTAAACCTACCACGGTCAAAGCGACAATTATTGAAATTGTACAAACGTTTTCATAGGAAATTAAAATGAATTGACTTCGTTATTTGAGCACATATGGCAAATGAACTGACTTTTTTATTTAAGCACATATTATAATGAAAATTGTAGAAAGTTTAAGTAAATTCAATCTTTCCCCCTTCTATAAGACATTTCATTTTTATATATTTTATACAATTTTCTTTGAAAATCTTGCGATCGAATTCGTAAAAATGACGAAGTTCAACGCAATTTGGTATCGTTTAAACAAATTATTGAATCGTGTACAGACTGCGGAGATTCATGCCAAATCAAAATTATTAGCATATTCTCGGAGCCCTGTTGCCTAAAAGTCAGTTGAACTGAAAAACTCATTCGATTTCTTATAAGTTACTGCAGGTAGTATACCAACAATCTTAAAGTTATTTTTCTGTGCACAACATTTTTATTAACAATATAAAACGATGACTCGTAGATTGGAAGGAGCAGATTCGCCGGCAAATATTTAACGATTTAGCAAACAGGTGGCCATATTGCATGCGATATGTTCAAGATGTAGGATAGAGGATCTCAGGGATTTGGTCCCTGGACAATGCTAAGGACGAGGACAAAAGGATGAATGCAGGATCGTGGTAGGAGGAGTTCCCGAATGGACGCGTCTCGAGGATGCGTCTCGTGAATGTGTTTCGTGAATGCAAGGACACGGCGACGCACAGCATTCTCCGTGCACGCGCGATTTCACGGCGCATAGTTTCGTTAGGCGAGCCGGACGTTCGAGCCGGCGCATTAATTGGTTATAACATAATTATCGCGCTCGCCCGGACTCGCATTGTCCGCGAGTCGCACGGCCGCACGCCTCCTGGTCGCGATTACGCGTAAGCCGCGCGATGCAGGTTTAACGTTAATTGATAGGAACGCTGGTTGCTCGGTGCTGTGCGTTAATCATTCTGGCGATCTGGTGATCTGGCAATGAAACGAGCACAACTAATTGATTCACGTTCGAGAAGAAGATCTACGCCTTCGCGTTTCGCTGGCGTACGCGCCATCTTGCCTTCCGTTGCGCTACTGGTAGGATACGTTTGAGCATTACTGCGGATTCTGCAAGAAAAAGTAATCAATAAAAATATAGAAATGGTAACAGAATTTACAACTTCTCCAAATTAAAATGAAATTGAGGAAAAAGTATAATTAGATCGAATCCCCTCGTGTGATTTACTGCAGCCAATATTATTGTCTGCCAAATGCTAAGAAAGTTTATATTTCTGTGTATGTATTAATGCGAATTATTGTGTGTAATATGACACTGCGGAATTGGCTAAAGCGGTCACGTATACCATGTACTATGTAGCATGTGACGTCTAAACGTTGGGACTACGCATACACTATATTAACCTGACTATTTTTATGTTGGGGGCACTCCAAGCCAAGTCGATCACTTTTTGACGTCACCATCGACGATTTTATTCTATATGATATGTTGTGGTGCGTGTTGTGGTAGCTGGAGATATTTTCTAGTGCACGTTGCGCACGATTTTACCCAGAAAACTCATCCAATGGCATACAAATGCTTGGATTCCACGGCATGAACATCGTCAATTTTTGGCCTACTTCTAACGCTTATATTACCAAATATCTGCATAATCTCGGCAGCTCCTGACCAGCGCGCACGAGATTGAACCTTCCTCTTTCGAACGAGCCCTTTCCCAGCGAAAAATATTCTCATATAAGAACGAAAACTTGAGGCGCGTGAAACCATTTTTTGACGGTAATGTAGTCACTCTACCTTATCGCGAATCTACGAAGACCGGGCCCTTAAGTCGCTAAATGGCAATAGAAATGTGAAAATTTGTTGGCCAACGTTACGGAGAACGTAGTGCGGCATTCGATTGCACGGTAGTCGTGGGAGGTCCAGTCGTTGCACCGAGTGGAAAGCAGGCGAAAAACTGTCAAACTGCATTTGGGAAAAAGTAGTGGCCGGAGGCAGCCGAGTCGATTTTAGGCGGTAGAAGCTCTCGAGCCTGACGAATCGTCGGATGCTCGGCTTATGGACCTCTCGATTCCAGTTCGGGGCGAAATGAAATATGCAGGCGAATCGCTCGCCGTGGGCGCCCAGGACGATCGTCGGCCCATTTATGTCCGTCGACCGGAAGCCACGGGTGCATTATTAATGCGAGGGCCCGATAGTTCGGCCGCGGAAGCTGCACGTGACACGTACAAATGTCCGTAGTCACGTCATTAGTCCAGGAGTACACCGGATATGCATGCGCACGACTTTTCTCCGAGAAACATTCACGACCGTAGCCACCCTCAGGCACTGCTCAAGACACCTATGGGCCTGCTCGCGATCATGATTGAGGGGAAAAGTTGCGGCACCGCTGTTTCGCCGTAATTATGCACCATCGTCCCGGACTTTTAACGATTAACCTGTTGGCCGCCTAATTTTTTCCGCGAAATCCTTTATCGGTGCAACCAACGGTAATCGATTGCTCCGTCGTAGATTATGCGTTTATCGCGGGCTTTGTTACCGGGAGACGTGTGCTGTTTTTAAAAGGACTACAAGTTATTAGCTATACAAATTAATGCGTGGCTCTTCTAATCAATTGCAACTTTATATTGAGTTCAAGTCTCAATGTCTCTTATTGAAGGTTTATAAATTACTTAAAGGTGTTTAAATTTAAGAAGCACCTCTTCTTAAATTAATTAAATAGCGATAAATTGAACCTAAAACTTGTTCTTTGCCACACTATTTGTTAACATCTTATACTTTAATTAATTAAGATTAGTTAATTTATATTTATTGCTCTGTATTTAGGTAGTTAAAAAGGAGATGCTTCAGTTTTGGCAAAAACGACTGACTAGTCGATTCTAATAATTATTGTATTGAATGTGTACAAGATTATTCAACCACGTCTGAAGTAGATGGGATTTATTGTTCAGAATACCTCAAATGGCTCCATGAACTATATTTTCTCTTTTGTGTAATATGTGGTAGAGAAAAAAAAAAGAATACAAGTAGGGAGACGAAGGTATAAATGGAAGGAGTGCATCTATCCTTACTGAGAAGTGCATCTATCTCCACTGAGAAGTGCATCTAATCTCAGGGCGTAAGGAGGGATGCACTTTTGCGAACATTTTTAAGCAGCATATTATTATATTAATATAAAAGTTTTACTCATTTTACGTTGTATTTTCGTAAAGAGATTGAAACAAACGATTGAACTTTACTTGCCAATTTCTTCAATTATTTTCAGTAAAATTTTTATCAAACAGCAAACAAAATGTGGTGCCTCTCTCCCGGAGTTACCCTATATTCTAAAGTGCACGAAATAAAAGTCGATCAGAGAGTGCACGCAAAGTGCAAAAAATTGAGCTATTACAATGAATACAGGAGCCGGGGTGGAAATATCTTTTCGCCTTGGTGTCTTCCCTCCCTCTCTGTCGAGGAGCAATAAGGAGATTAAAAAGGCGGGAAGCGAAGGGTGGATCCTCGGTGGAAAAGCAGAGACGCAGACGAATCGACGATTTGGTCGATCTCGTCGATCCTGCATCCTCTCTTTTTTTCCCCATCGAGCGCGGCGGACTTTTGCATCAGACGGGCAGGAGGATGGTGTGAGGAAAGTTCTTACGGCGGTTCCTTTGACGCGGTTTAAGTAGCTTGAAAGAAGTAGGCGCGAGCTGAGACGCCCTCTCGAACCGTCGATGGGATTACGGACTGTTCGCCGTTAGATGATCCTCTATTGGATATGTTTTCTGAGGAGAGGAAGAGATGGCGAGCCGCTTTTGCCTCCCTCGCAATTTGCTGCGAGTTCATACCTCCTGAAATAGCAGCCCGCACGAGTTAGGCATTCCCATTCAGAGCAGTCAACTGTAGAGAGTTTTGTAGATAAAAAATTGTTGCGTTACTAGAAAACGCATGACCACAGTTGAAGATAATATTCTTCAGACAACAATAAACCGGGTAAAGCAATCGTAACACTTATCAGACTACAGTTGAAGACGACACAGTGTAATTTTTGGATGATTCGTGCAGGATGTCAATTCTCATGGCCGCCATATCTCAAGAATGAATCGACCCTTCTTCTTCAAATTCGACTTTGTCTTTTGAACTAGAATAATGCAGATCAAAAATTTATTAACAAAATGGCAGTCCCTGCATTGCGATACATTTTTCGTTTTTCAACATTCTCAAGGGATATTACATTTATAACAATTCGTTTTCTATGTTTTCTTAATTCACTGAACTACGCTCAATAGCGTACTGGAGATTGAATTAACTTCATCGAGCAGATAGTTTCTCAATTCAAATGAAACAACTTATACGAAAAGTTTCAGTATGCTACTAGAAAAAAAGTTAAATTCTAATAAATTCTCGTAAATTCTAATTCTAATTCTAATACATTCTAATTCTAATAAATTCTAATTCTAATTCGAATAAATTCTAATAAATTCTAATAAATTCTAATTCTAATAAATTCTAGTAAATTCTAATTTTAATTCTAATAAATTCTAGTAAATTCCAATTTGTGTATAACGTACACAGGACCGAGTCACCTCGTACAAAATTACTATATAGAAATTGGATGTATTCTTCATTGCATCGATACCGTACCAAAATGATCGAGTCGCCATTGTACCAATCGTTTCAATGGTTTTGGAACAAACACGGCCGGCCGGACAGGCATTATTAATTAATAATAGCGATTCGTTTGTTATTATTGGGAAGGAAATTACAATTATCGTTAATTACGGTTGTTGCAATATTAAGCAGAGTGTGTATAAAATCGAACAATACATTTTATACGTAAATGTCACACAAAATGCAGACTGTCGTGTAATGTTAGTTACAATAGCGACATGAAAATTGATTAAAAATGTAAATACCCGTTTACGATTAGAATGAACCGATACAGGGTATATAGCAGTAATTTCTACACGTTTTAATACCTGGACTAAATATGGTGGTGTTCAATCAATATGTATATATTCTCTGACACCTATTACCGTTATGCTAAACAGTTTAACCTCGACGCTCGATAGATTCTGGCTCGGTTTTCGTTGTTTGTATGTTTGCTGTAATAATAATAAAACATTTAATCGGGGAAACAAATAACAGTAATATGACCGTGTCCCTGAAACAATCAGTTCACTATATTATAATTTCTGTAATAAAGAAGAAGTCCAATCGCGATCACAAGAATTTAATTCAAAATTTTCTGCATCAATTGCAAGGAGCATGATCCAGATAGGTTTCTTCTATTAACAATTTCAGTGAGCTGACGATAATCTAGGATACATCACAATCTACGGGCAATAATGTCCAGTGATCATGTACTAAAATCGACCCGACGAACACTTTCGACTAACAAATTCTCTTTGTCACTAAAAATTAAAATTAATTCTATGTATCAAAAGTAGCATTAGTACATACGAGATGATCGTGTCTCGATTAATCATTGTGCCACGAAAAAGTTACTGGCCATAAAAAGTCGAGTGATTTATGCATCGTTTGACAAACAATATTTCTATCAGCGATGAAATATTCGGCGGCATTTCCACGACAGAGTCTTTGCGGTGTCAGAGATCGTGGCGAGAGTAACGGCGTAGCTTTTTCGGGCTCGTTGGGACGGGAAAAACGCCGGGGAAGAGTTTTTTCGCCCCCCTCCCCCTCCCTCGTGACGGTTCGTCCGACGCGACGGTTACGGGGATAGAACGGAAAGAAAAACCATTGGGAAAATCACAGTGGCCCCCTTGGAACGTTCGCCTCGTGTCACCGCAGCTGTCATAAATACGGAAGAACAAGTTTTCCGAACTGTTCGCGACCGCCCGGCAACGATTTCTTCCGAACAAAGTTTCGAACTAACCGCCCGTAATGTCGAACAGGCTCCGGCTATATTCAATGGGAAGGATTATAGTACATGAGGCAATCTATGTGCCTCTTGGCCCCGGTTCCGTGAAATCGAACGTCTTCGAACATCTACCCGCTGCGCACCTCTTCTATTTTAGTCTCTTCAACGAAACGTTCCTCTTTTCCGCAGAGAAATGTCCATACCGATTTACAGAATGTACGTTCCAAATGTGAGAATTTTAAGAGCGTTAATATGACAGTGGCGTGTGACATGGCGTTACAGGTTGTAGAATGAAAGTACATGAAAAAATAAGTCGAAAAAAGAGAATACGTTTTAAGGACCGTTGGGTTCGAGTGCTATATATGCCGAAACAATTTATTATTTCACGATAACAGAGATGATGCTTGTTTATGAATTTCACAATTGATTCGCCCTTAAAATCCATTTCGAACCGCACAGGACCCAGCGAGGACGATACAATTAATTGTATCGGAATATTGATAGTATTATTGTATAATTATATTCTGCGGATATTTATTGCAAGCTAAATCCCTGTGGAGTGCGGATTTTATGTTCTGTCGCATCCATGATCGCTTAAACTTCAGTACAGTCGTATTCCATAATATTATAATGGCATATTCTAATCGCATTTCGAACATGATGAACCCTTCAATCGAACGAACGAATGTGCAAAAATTTGTAATAGTCATTCCAATTTTTATTTTCCTCGGTAAGATTAATTTCATTTCCACCAAAATATAAACAAATTCTGACGAACATTTGGAGGTTTGAATGGATGCTGTAATCATATAAAACGTAGATAAAAAGTTGTTAAAACGGAGATTTAAAAAGTAGGATAAAAATGATGAATTTCATTTCATTTCCTTTTTAGTAGGATTAATTTTATTTTTTCCACAAGTAAATTCATACCGATTACAATATTTCCAGGCTCGGATAGACGACGCATTTATGCAAAACCCCGACGTGGGAGATGTCAAAATGGTGGTGAAGAAGACCTACAAATACATGAAAATTTTTTATAACCGACGTAACTTCTCCTAGCAGCACCAATCAATTCCAATTTCCTCTAAAAGTAAATAAATACCAATTAATATTGCCCCTCCAAGCCATAACTAATATTAATCCATTTAATTTCTCCTAGCAGTATGATTAATTCCATTTCTTCAAAAAGTAAATAAACATCGATTGTAACGTTTCGAGGCACGAAGATCACTGCATTTGCACGAAACGTCGACGAATAGGGTGCTAAAATGCAGATCAAGGAAGACGGAAAATGCATCAACATTTTCAATAATCCATTTACCTTCTCCTAGCATTAAAATTAATACTGTTTCGTCCAAAAGCAAGCGAATCCCGATTAATGCATTTCCGAGATTCAAACATCCTGATTGAACGGCGGGTTCGCGCGAAACGTGGGTGTGGAAGGCGTCGAAACGAGGATCAAGACGCGACTGGATGGCGGAGATCGCGGCGAGATTAATATTTCGCGTGGAAGCCTGTTCGATAAGTAGCGGAAGCGCGACAGGACGAAGGAGAGCGACGAATGGGGAGGATCCGCGGCGAATGGAGACGAATCCGCGCATTCATTTTCATCCTGGCGGAAGTTCCCGCGCGTTTTTTACAATCACGCCCTTTCTATCCGGTCCCTCTCCATCCTTTACAATTTTCGCGAACGCCCGCCCGTTCGCGGAGTGCACCGAGTGTCTCTCGAAAGAACGATTTTTTTTTCCTCCCCGTTTCCCGTAACGCCTGTCCTCCAGGTCCACGAGATGAAACGCCTGGCGACGGCAACACTTTTCACCACCTCCCACGCTCGTCTCTTTCTTCTCCCTCTATTATTCTCTTTTTCTCCGTCTCCTACTTTTTTCAGCGCCCGCTGCGAAACAACCGATAAAATCGTCGAACTATGCGCCGCGATTTCGCAAATTTCTCGCATCAATTCTCCCACCCGCCACCCCCCAACCCGCGCATAACTTCTACATCATTGGCTTGCGAAATCATTTTACGACCGCAGCCTGTGCTTCAAGTGCTAATGCAACAGCCGCAGGGAAAAGGAACCGAAATTAATCTTCTTTGGAGTCGCAACAGCCATTTAAACGTTTCTCGCAATGGCTGTACTCGATCGCTTACACCGTAATATTTATTTATTCCATATTTTTTCCTCGTAGGAAAATACAATACATGAATGTTGCCGATACGTCGACCGAACCATACGTGGTAGTTTAGTGATCAATTCACGGTTTTATGGTTAAATGAGGGTGGTTGAAAATGTCACACTTTTAGGAACTCCTTTCGTATAATAGGACAAAAGTTATCAATAAATCGAATCCGGTAAATTTAAAGGTTTTTGGAGTCGACAGTTTGTATCTGTTTAGATGTGGAGAGCAACAGCCGGCTCCATTTTCTTCCCACCGACACGGAACGATTTCAATGGACGACCGCGCCGCACGAAACCGCAAAATGAGTCCCGCCGGTAATTTCTCTCCGGTTTAAATGGTTCCTCCGACCGATAAACCTTCGCGGATTAATCTCCCAGGACTATGCATCGGTCGATCTTGCAGAGCTATCGACACGCCGGATTCATCCAACGATTTCGTTTCGACCACGATCCACCGATGCACCGAGTACGCCGCTCCTCCGGTGCTATTTAGGCGGATCGAGCAAATCACACTCGGAACGCGAGAATTTCGTTTTTCTCGTGCCCGTTTTATGCTCTTTGCGCAATGGTTTTCGTTGTCGGATATACGGGTTTCGACCGGTGAAAGTGGGACGAGGTTTTCGAACGGAACAAACGACTCTCCAGATTTCATAACTTAGTTTTTTCTCGTTTTGCTTGATTAATGCGGGAGTAGAAGGGGATCTGAATACTATAGAACGGAGAAAAATTGGCACCGTGGATTCCTTTGAATTTGTCGAATATTTGAATTCTTCGGTTACCAAGCATCCTAACCAAATTTTCGCTCGCTATCACACCCTCCTTCCACACAGATGTACTAATTCTTCGAATTGTTGAATGTTTGAGTTCTTGAGTAATTGAACTGCAGCATATTTTAATTATTTAGTCGTTGAATTGTCGAATATTCGAGTTCTTAAGTTATTGAATTGCAGAACCATCGAGTACTCGAATGATTGAATGGTTGAGTTATGGAACTGTAGCATATTTCAAATATTCAGTCTTTGAATGATCGAATTTTCGAATTCTCGAGTTATTGAATTGTAGAATCGTCGAGTTGCCGAAATACTGAACACTCGAGTTGCTGAATCGTAAAATATTTCAATTCTCAAGTCTACGAGTCGTTGAATTGTCGAATATTTGAGTCCTTAAATCATAAAATCAGTTGTCAAGAACGTAGACTGACAGCGAAAAATTGCAAATAATTAGCAGCGTTACGAACTTCTCGAAGAATGGCACACACCTCTCAATAGGGAACACCGCGCGAAACCCGTTAGCATGTGCAAAGTTTGTAGAAGACTATCATGAAGACCTAATGGTGATTGTGGCAATGGTAGCCAAGAGTTCTGGTCGTTTGTGGCAAGGAAGTGGTTTTAAGACTGTAGAGCAGGCCGCGTGAAGTGTTATTGTCTGACTTTACCTGAAGTTCATGGCTAGGTAGGGGTCTGAGGATCGAGGGAATTAGGTTCACTGGTTTGATAGACATCCGAGAGTTCCAGGAATATTTTATATATATATATATATATATATATATATATATATATATATATATAATGGAAGAATAATGAGTTACAAAGTTTTATCTTCAAGGAATTTAAAGAAGCGAGCTTCCTTTTATTATGAAGTCGACTCCTCCACTTTTATATTGTCAGTCGAATAACTTTAAAACCTTAATCGCCCGGAAGACTATTAATCTTGAATCATCTTTTTTTCTGGGGAACCCCACCAAAGAAAAATACTTCCTTCGATATAAAATTAATTCTCTATCTATCACAGTGAACACAAAGTTGAACTTATCAGTATTAATACTCTGACTGTGCATTATCTGTGCTTCTATCTCCGTTGTCAGCTTCCATGTTGTTTTTGTACCATCGCCAAAATAAATTTCTGCTCTACATTTGCTTTACCATCATCTCCAAAAATCCAATTACATTTTAAAGGTCCGGAAGCATTGAATTCGGCAACAGAAAATGTTCCATCTCTTCGAAGACGACTTCCCGTGCGGTATTTACGTCGTCGAGTGACAGACTCTTTCGAAATTTCTCAATCATCGTTCGCCAGCGAAATTCCCCGAAGCACCGCGAAAACGGTTACACTCAAAGTACCGGCACGATGAAATCCCCGCAAACAAAAATTCATTACAGCTCCGGTAGTAGGAGCTGCTCCGCGTCGCTCGAGCATTCTTTCCCAAGGAAATTGCAACGTCACAAGGAGGAGGACACTGACGGAGTCGCGCGAGGAAGGAGACCACCGCCTCGAGTGTATCGCTATGAACGCGTCCACCAGAATATGTACCTAAGAAAGGACCCTCTCCTAACCGAGGAAATCCCTCCGCTTAATACCCGAACAATGCGTGCGCTGTTTACCAGCCCAATATATCCGACAATGGGAACTTTATCCGAAGAGCATCGCGGCGAGGCGAGTCGAGCTCTCCTTGAGTCTGTCAAGGCCCGAATCCTGACGGAGCCACTGCTTTTTCGTCTTGTGTGTCGCAATTCCTTTGTTCCGTCCCACTTTGTGCCCTGCTATACTCTTACCGCGTCAAGAACTAAATTTAAGTGCGCTGAACATTAGGTTGCCACAAAAGTGTGTCGTTCCTGTGAAAATACGTGTCAAAAAATATGCAGCCTTTTCTCGATATATGTCACAAATACCTGGCTGATAATGTAAACATAATACGGGTCGGATACGACGTTCAGCGTGGATGAAAGAATAACAGCATGTCCTAGAGGATATATGTCGCTGGCAAGACCCGTGTTGGTGACATATATCGAGAAAACACTGTAACTTTACTCTCAAGAAAATCGATTTTGAAAACCCGTCAAGTTCGCGTGTTTAACACTTGTAAGTAGAATAGGTAGGTCATGATCAGACGCGTATTCCTGTTCAATAGCACGCGTATTAGCTGAATGTTCAAACTCATTTTCCCGAACACGAGGCGTCAAATGAATAAAATTTATTCTACACTTTCGATTTATATTTCCATGTAAAATTATCCTTTATTACAGAGTATAAAGCTGTATGTGTAAGGTGCGTCTGGCACTCGGCAGTTCTGGTTTTAAAAATTGTAGGACGAGGAAGACGGACAGAACGTCGATGTTTTTCTAAGCTCGAAGGCATCTTGTGGTCTCGTGATCCTCACTGAGACCCTGCACCCTGTTTCCTCGTGACAAGGTCAATACGTTCGTACAGGAAACACGCGTTCGTAGGGATGCGTCGCGAAACGACTCGCGGCCGCTTTTATCTCCGCGGGAAAGGGACCCGGGGCCTTTATTCCGCAACGTTCGTTACTGAAATACTTGCAGCGATTGTTCGCGGAACGGAGCGCTGAAAAATGGAATCGCGCGAATTCCTCCTGTCTCGCGAGACGCCCCTTTCTTTCCGGGCGCTTAATAACGAGCCGAAGCTACGAGCGCGTGGGACGAAGCGCAGGAAAACGCGTCTGCTGAAAACGATGCTGGATTGAAAATCTGGGGCTTGCTGTTTCCTCTTTTCTTTTTTCTTTTTTTTTTCTTTTCGAAGGAGAAACTATCTTTCGGGAGAACGCGGATAGTTCGTAAATTGTGGAACAGCGAGCTGTTCTTCGTGCCGAGTGGACGGAGATGGGGAAATGTTAGGCGTTCCATTTTATGGAAATATGTTCAGTGGATGGTGCTATCTAGATGGAGTATCGAACGATTCGAAGTGCGGTGGGACAAAGTATAGACAAAGTGAGCGTTCGAATGACGAAAGTGCTGTCATATACCATGTGAACTACGATTTATGGCTCGGAGGTGCGGATTTTTCATAAAAAGATGCATAACTAATCTATGTATGGAAAAGTGACAGTATGAACGTGGGTTTTTAAAAAATTAACTCTTTCACTTCAGCTATTGACCTTTGCACAAGATAAAAATTGTCCATGTCTTGTCGTGATTTCTCGATATATGTCGCCAAGGCCTGGATGATAAACGTCGCGAAATTATCCCCACTACCGCGGAGTATACCTCGTGAGGAGTCACGAAGCTTGAGAGGCCTCGAACGCTAAGTAGTGTAAACATAACACAATGTATAGCAGTATTCCTAAATTCTTCTCATGACTTTTCATTCTGTATTTGATCTACTAATTTTTGTCATAAAAGCTGCAGTCTATTCAAGGCTGATACTAAACACTGAGAATAAATTTGCAGTGAGTTATTCTGACTGCAGAAGAAAGTATAGGCTAGTAATTAGTTACATTAATTCAATTGTTGGATCCAGTGTCTGACCATAGATACATATTTCCACTTGCACCAGTTTTCATAAATTTCAAGTGAAATTTTATGTTTCTGCAATGAAAAAAAGAAAATACTAATTTAGAAAAAATTCGTTGTCGCTTTTGTGCCTGTGAATCATTTTACTCCCGTGTCTGACCAATAACAGATGCTTGTACTTGTCTTTATATTCATAAGTATTAGCAACGGTATCATGTGTTACGTTTTCCGTATTTCCAAATAGTATAATTCAAGTTCGAAAATATCTTGGCCACATTCGTGTGTTCATACCACTTGGCCCGAGTATCTGATCATGACTGCATATTTCTACTTGCATCAATATGTATAAATTTTGAAAGTACTATGACGTTTCATTATTCCCTGTGATTGAAAATTGTAGAAATTAATTTACCCTAATGTCTTGTCTCTGCTGAACATTTCTACTTGCACCAGCGTCCAAAAATTTCGAGAGCATCGCAGTTACACCCATCAAAAAACTCAGTCACATGTAGGCCTCTATATCTCTCGGCTCGTGTGTTCAACTATTACTACAAATTTCTATTTGCACAAATACTCGCAAAACTTTGCAAACATTGCAGTATTCTAGCGTTTATATTTCGTTCATTTGAAAAAAGGGCAATCTGCCAACAGAATACGACAGAAAAATGGGACGCTCGATGGAAAAAAAAATCGATCAAGCAGAAACGGTCGGTCACGATCAGACCTATTAGCCTAACGCATTGAAAGGCACTAGCGCGCGCGCGCACGAGCGAGGTATCCGTTTGTATTTCCTCGCAAACGGAGCCACGTTCAAAAAACCGTTACCCCGCGGTTGTGGAGCGTTTTCGCGCGTAGACTCGCCCGTTTTGCTATCACGCGATAAATTACGCTCTGTATGTCGCGAAAAAATAGGAAAATATTCGAAACTATCCAGTTTTCGTTTGACCATTACTGGCGGATAGTTTTTTGTAAGCCATGTGTGGTACACGTATTTTTCTTTGGCTCGAATGCTGCTCGTCCGCGAGTATCGCGAGGGCATTCCGCAGGGATTTGCGGATCGGCCGCGGGGATTGAAATTAAACAAACGATCAGTTTATTCCTTCGCGGAGAAAGACGGGAGACCGACGGCAATCCACTTTCCGCTAGCCGGCATTAACAAACACGAAAAAGCGGTCAAAGCCGATCGGCGGGCTCGTCGAAAACGAGGAGCGCCTGTCCGGCTTTTCACAAAGGAACGCGGGGGCGCGGACATCGCGTTCGAAAATCGAAAATACAACGGAACCCAGGTGGAGAGACAGAAACATACGAGCCGCGGCAATTCCGCAGCTAAACGTCGATGGCGTTTCCGTTCGAAATGGTCCCGGGGAAATCGAGGATCGTCGCTAGGCCGGACCGCGATCATGAGGACAGAACGAGGATATTTCCGACGTTCCGCTGGGACGCGTGGCGTCACTCGTCGCCAGATTTCCCGTGGCGGCCGTACTTCATCCGAAATTACCGGTGAAGCACGTCCGGCTGATTCATCGCGGCCTCTGCACGCCGTTCCGTCCGGGCTGCTAACATGCTAACATTTGGAATTAGACGGGGACACGACGAATTCCGCGACGGCCAGCGAACGCTCCGCTCAGGATAGCTTAGCTGTCCCCTCGAGCATTTGATTGGTCAACGGGTCAAACGGCCAATTTCGTTTCACTATACTAATTGAAGTGTAGTTTAATCTTTCGATTGTCGAATATTCGAATTCTTAAGTTATTGATTTGCGAACGATCGAGTAGACGAATGATTGAATCGTTGAGTTATTGAATTGTAATATATATCAAGTATTGAGTCTTTTGAACTATCGAATTTTCGAGTTCTCGAGTTACTGAATTGTAGAATCTAAAATTTGCTCTCGTAGTGATTCGAAGCTTCTGATTAGGAATAAAAAAAAAAGGTAAAAGTATGTTGGAAGCGTTGAACGGTTAGAGTGCGCAAGGAGAAACAATTGGTTTCGGTGAATCAAAGGTTTCCGTGAATCCGGACAATCAGAATCGACCTCTGCCCGATTAAATACAGGTCTGTCCGCCAGAATTTGTACAATTGCAAGAGAAACAGATGGCCAGGAGGTTCCAATAGCAAATAAAAGGAGGGAAACCGTCGGTGTGGTGAAAGAGTCGGACGCAACGGCTAAAAAGAATCCTCCGTCGAGCTTTCTGCGCACGGAAACGGCAACGTTTTCGTTCGCGGCGCATGCATATGCTAAAACACTCGCTCGGCCGCCGATACGAATCCCCGTGATATCGTGTGCCAGGCTCAAAGAACGCCCGGGAATTCGATTCGAACAACGAAACGCTTCGAAAGGATCCGACTACCTCGCCGGCACCGCGTCCCTCGCCGGAACTTTGTTAATTTCGTTGCGCGATGACCTTTTAAGCGTTTCCCACGAGCCTTCCGTGAGCGCCGAGCAAAAACTCGAAAAAATTCTCCTCTCGATCCGGTTTCTTCGCTTTCGTTCAATTCCGTTCCGCGGATGGTTCTGCTCCGCTGATTCCTTTAATTATCGTTGAGTTAAGTGCATTTTGTAAATGAGTCAGACACGAAAAAGCGATATGAGTAAGTCTTAGAACTGATTGACAGAATTGGTGAAGAGTAGACTGCGGATGTTCATGCAATTTTCAATTTTTACTCGACAAATATTAAGAAAGTGAAATTAAATAAAATTCTATTTTTAATGAGAACGGCCTTTGTAGATCCAAAACAAATGAAAATCGTATTGAATTCACTCGAATTTTATATTATAGCATTTATTGGAAATTTCCATAATCCGTAAATACATAAAGATCTGCAGTCTAGTGGAATAATTATTCTATTCATTCACTGTTTTGTAATCTGTTTAGTTCATTATTATCGTTCAACGAAAAGTATAATTTTGTTTTAGCACGTTTGAAAAATGATATTGCTTCACCACTATATTAGTTCATAAGGGTAAGTACTCTTGCTGTTGACGTTAATACACAGGTTGATAGTAGCTTCAGAGCTGTATCTTAGTCTTTATAAATTTTACGTCATCATTAGGTCCCAATTTAAGATCTATCAGACAGTTCATAATGAGCCATTTCAGATTTTATATTTCCGTGTACTGAAATCGTAAAACTGTGTATTCCAGGAAGATATTAAATTATTAATTCGCGCGTTTATTATAACGGTATGTAGTATAAAAGCCCAAAACACCTATAAAAGAGTCTGTGAAGTTTTGTGGCAACAGATGCGCGCCACATAAATTTGAGATTAATTCTACTTTAAATTGTCTTTTCATTTAACTGAATGAACTCTTCTTCTGACTTAAACACAGTATAAATAAGATAATTGATTACCGTCGATGCAATTTCCAAGGAAGCTTTGAAGTTATTTACAGTTAGACGAAAAATCTGAAAATACAGATACAACAATGTCACGAGTAAGTGTCATAACTGTTCGAGTACAATAAGAAAAATGTTCACGACCTCGTTTGAAAAATCGATGCAAAATACGCATTACTTTTTCATGCGTTCTGCCTCCGTAAAAATAAATTATGAACATTCATCGACTACATGGAGCGTGCCGAGTGCAACGGCGCATGCAACAAATGGAAAGTGCGCCGAGCAGCTGTATCGATGTTAATACTTTTCTACGAAAGTGTGCACGCACACTAGTCAATTCTAATACAGCTTGATTAACATTTGATCTCAAATTTTATACTTATTTTTCATATACATTTGGCGTGCTTCGATTTCCGTATCCGGTCAGAAATTTCGTGTTAAAGCGATCCATATAGTGACATGGTAATGAACGTGCTGTTACACGTCGTGAGGTAATTGTTAAAATAATTGAATCACGCAAATTGTTTCCATATTCGTTATTTCATTTTCTAGATGCGCAGCATACTGTTTTTAACGACACGTCACCGAGCTGACATGCAAATATTGCGCACGATTTCTGCGTTAGAGCGTGCTGCCGGTAAATGGTTGTTAAAAGAGAATGAGTCGCATTTGGTAATGCAAAAGCTCCTCGTATCGGTCGATCATTATATAAATACTCGAGAGAGAAACTCGAAATTTAATTTTTGTACTGGGATTTACCGGAAACTCGATGGGCTGACCAGTTACGGACTATACTACTTACGAACTTCAGTATTACCGTTTATCTTTTTTATTAAAGAGTATAATTCTTTAATCAATCAAGCCACTCAATAAACAATTTCAGTATTCTTTACTTGTAATGTACATTTAAGAAGTAATTCGAACGCCCTGTTTAAAAAAATGAAGATATAAGAAATAAGCTTCAATAGTTTACTTTACGACGCAAAAAAAAACTGAAATTGGCTACTAGAATTCATGCGGTGGTTTTAATATTAAGAAAACGATTAAAGTAAACTTACATCAGTTATTTAAGAAATTATGGACACTAATCTTATCAATCATACGGTGTGACATGATTGTAAATTCCAATAACGACGAACACGCGTTTACATATTAAATTCAAGTTTAAATCGTACGTTCGTGAAGTCAGTTCTCTGAGGAAGTTATAGTAATCTGTAGTAAATAATTGCCAACTACGACTGTCAAACCTGTGTCCATATTTTGGGAAGTCTAAAAGCTCAAATGATCATCGCAGCGTTCTGAAAGAGCATTATTCAAGCCCGGCACGTTCAATTTTCGCTGTCAGCCATCAAACAGAACATTCCGATTTAACGAGGTGATAGTGTCGCAGCGTTCGACGGCCGTCTAATTAATTAATCGTCGCTGGGTTCAATTAAGGCGAGCGTCCCGATTCGCGTTCCGCGAAATCGTGTTCCATCTCGGAGAATGCTAAAGAACCGTGTCGGTGCGCGATTTCCGAGATCTACATTTATTCCGCGGCACGGCGTGGGTTGAATGAGCAACGTCGGTTTTTCAGTAGCTTCCCGGGAAAACAATTCGTTCGAGGTACAACGACGAATTAACGCGACGGCGTTAATTGCGTTTGGGACAGGCCAGCACCGCACGAGAACGCGCCTCTAAAAGCGTTTCTATTTTTTCTCCATCCGTCCGACCTTTCTCTCTCTCTCTCTTTCTCTCCCTCTCTTCTTTAGCTTTTTCTCTCCCTGTCTCTGTTTTAACACTCGAGAAGCAGCCACCGGGAACACGAACAACAAGATTTTATATACTCAGAGCCCGAACCTCTCGAATTTCACGCGAACCCGGAGCTACGGCTACGCTCGAAACAAGCTAACGACCGTTTTTCTTCGGCAAACGGGATGAAATCAATGAACCGGGTCAAGGAAAACGCGCAGGTTTCGTCTTTTCTTCCAGATCAGTCGATGCAGTCGCTCGCTGGAGACATCTGCGAACAAATATGTGCTTTGCCAGCAATAAAAGCGCACCCGAATGCGTCATAATTCACAAAATTCTACTGTAAAAGGGAGCTGAGATTTTTGTTTGAGTTCGTAAACTGTGTGAATTATTTCCATTGTACGTACACTAATTTTAATGGAAGTACTCAAATATATCCTTTATCTCGCTATGTCAGAGCCGGGCATTATGTTAAATAATTCTTTCGAATACTATGTTATTATTTCGTTCAAAAAAATACGAATTCATTGTTTCCGATGAGGGTATCATTTTGTAGAATCATTTCGTATCCAATATAACAAAATGATATCCTGGTAGAAGTTCGTAACAATAAAATCACCTGGTGTTAACGGAATTAAAATTAACGTAATATTTCACATTAACGAGAGTCTTGTTAAATAATATCCTCGTTCCTCAACGTGATATTTGCCACATTTCATCCCTAACTAACGAGGTTGAATTTTAACGAACAATAATTTTTTCTTTTTTTTTCAGATTATCTTTATCTTCATTAACAACATTTTGCTGAACTAATTCCCGTCAGTATTTGTCGCAACTCCTCGTGCCAATTAAAATAAATTTCGTTTACTACAATACTAAAAATATACATTATCGGCTTCGCTCTAAGAAAAGCTATTCTCACTAGCGAACCCGGCAGTCAGTCGGTTAAAAATATACCCGCACGTTTTCAGATCCACTGTATAATAATCAGTGTCTGAAACAATAGCTCGCTCGGCTTGATCCATTCGTTCAAGTAGTCTGTTCATTTTCATTTACATGCCGGCGTTCCTTCTTTTCGACTCTTTCGCCGAGTATTTATACTATACCCCGGTGTAGCGGACAGCTTTATTGTCGCCGCTGTTATTATCGTCGAACAAAGAGTCGCTTGAATTTCCTCGTAAAACGGAATTGTTTCCAGCGGGCTAGAATAATGTCGGCGCTTCAAAAATGTCGCCGGTGGAAGGGGGTTAACGAGGACGGACCCGTGTCAGAACTATCTCGACGGCAGATTCCATCAATTCCGAATATTTCCGCGCGAGCTGCGAGATATAATTAAATTTATTTGATCCATCGGAACGTGTTGCCGCGATCCTTCCATTAGCGTTCGTGTGGCTGAAATTCTGAGAACGAGCCGCGAGCCGAGCCACTTGCACGCCGTTTCAACGTGAACCGACTTCTATTAAAATACAACTCGAAGATAATACCGTTCCGGGATCTAAAGGGGGGAATGCCGGAGGAGAGAGTGAGAGAGAGAGAGAGAGAGGAGCCTCTTCGGGGGCTAATGAAGCCAGACAGCTGAAACAAAACCCGACCGACGAAACCTAATCTTCGCCGTTAGAAGAGCAGCACGTTGCAACTGAAGCAGGAAGGTCAGCGCCGCTCGTTTTGCTAAAAGCTGCTCTTGTTGTGTTTGACCGGCTGTTTGGCCCGGATGAATCAACAGGGGGAACACTGTTGTTACAGTGTGTAACTACGCAACGGCGATGGGGAACTACAGTTTCCTAGAAACGTGATGGAACGGCTGACTGCTTCATTTCGCACCGTGTTGTCTTGAAATTCCTAAGAGGGATTGTCTAATTGAATTTTAGTTTTCTTCTCTCTTTTTTTTTCACACTGACCGACGATTATTTCATAATTTTTGAGAACGTATGGTCCATGGCTGAAGACTTTTTGGTGGAATTTTCAACAACAGCAGCAGCTATTTCAATTGTGGGACAAGTCACCTCCAGTAGCGTCATCTAAGAATTTGCTTACAGATTAAAGGAAACCATTTCTAAGGTTCCTTTTGGTGCAGTACAACAAAAGCTGTTATTGCAGTGAGTAACTATGGCAACTATAGTTGCCTAGAAATGTTATGGAACAGTGGACTGTCTTGAAAAAATTGTTCATTGTCGCTTACGGCTTCGCCAATGTCGCCCATAAATGGTTCTTAAGATTAATACATTATTTATGGTTTTATGAAATCTTTCATAAAAATGACACACACCTACTGGGCCAAGAATAAAACAGACATTAAAGATACATACATTAATGAAGACTGTTGAAACTGATTTCAGAAATCTGTGAGTATTAAATGATCCTTTAAAGAACTGTCTCGAGAAGTCCGTGATATGAATTTAATTGATTATTAAATGATCCTTTTCACTGTATATTTTACTTGTTCTGTCTTCGTAAATCGTTAAGAAATTTAATTGTTTCGTTGAACACATGTTTCGAGTTTCTTGTGGTTATTCATACTCATTCGTTGATGGGGCAAGAGGAAGGGCTAAATTGATGTTGATTGTTCCCGCGCTAGGGCTCGTGGAGCATCGATTTTAGTTGCTGAGTTAGCACTTTCACTTTACTGAATCTGGTAACTCTTTGTTTGAGTTGAGGCGCATCACGATGGCTAATAGCGACAACTTTTCTTAACCGTCTTGCAGCGGTTTACACAAACGTCTGTTTTGTTGGTTCGCCACGCCGTAAACACCTTGAATGATTACTCAAATTCTGTAGCAATAAATTTGGAAAGGGTTCCGCTCAAATTTGTAAGTTTTAAACGCGTCACGTAATTATTCCTCTTGAATTCTATACATTTATGGCAAAAATGAATAGGTGAAATATAAAATAGTAAAAGCATTAGAAGATTCTCGAGATACTGTTATATTATTGCCAGCCTATCAGAATTATTAAGATGGAAAACACATTTTTATTTAACTTTTAGTTGTTGTAATTGGATAGAACATCACTATAAATGTATGTACTGTGTATTTGTCCTATCAACTGCTTCGTTTAATTTATTTGTATATAGTTAAAATCCACTGAAATGCCCCAGAAGTAGTAAGATGACTATTTTAGTAGTAAGAAATAATGATTTAATGTTTAAAGAATTTTTAATGTCACTTTGAAATTAAAAATCTATTTGATCGAAGAATTGAGCATCTGTTTAGCTTGTAGCGGCTAGCTGGGCGCCGTAAGAGAAATCTTCAGCGCACTAGCACCGAGAAAGATTTATGGTTTGCACAGCATAAGACGCTAGTTGTGAGAAAACGTATTCAACGATTTTGGCCACTTAGCGGACAGATGTGTCCTTTGTAGTTCCCAATGACGAACTCAATAGCGCAAGTGGACGCCATAAATTTTGGGCAGTCGAAGGGTCTTCAACTTAGAGTGTTCCAGCGACGCGTGCCTGGTTTCTATCAACCGGGAAAGTTGGGCCCGTTCGCGTAAGCCAGCAGTCACGTACCGCAATTAGCACGGGGCCTGGAAGACACCCCGCTGCATCACCAAAATTAGATTTTTAACGAGTCGACGCGGTCACCCTTCTCACGCACGAGGGGCGTGGAACGTGGGCGTGTTGCGCAAAATTCACTGAAGTCCTTTCAAGAAACTTCCACCAATCAGTCGACATGCGTTTCCAAAGGATAAGAAGCCAGACTACCGACGCGAGAAGTTCAGTAGAGACACAAACGGATCACAGCCGAATCTCGAGTCTAGTCACAGCCGAGCTATAGATCCTAGTCACAGGCGAATCAGAGTCGAGTCGAAAAGTACAGTCGCGCCGAGTCACAACGGTTAGATTCGTAATCGCGCTAGCCTAACTACCTCGGACGCTGCCGCGACTCCACTGTGAATTAATAAACGACTCAGTCACAAAAACCTGATTTGAACATTATTTGAAGGCTCTCGCCACCTACTTCCTTCAAGATTTTAATTTGACGAATTAGTGTATGAATGTCTGAATTGCGCAATTATATAGGGTTATTAATGTGAAAAACTGGCGGATCGAAACTTTTCCCTCGCGTTCTATTTTGCTATATCAGGCAACCTCCAACCATCCTCGTTTACCCACGACGTGTTTAACGCTAGAATATTTATTAACGAGCTGTTGGCTGCAAAGTACGTTAATTATTAACTAATATCAAAAGCTCGACAAATTTCAGCCAGCATGTTGCCCCGTGCTGCTACAGCCCCGGTATTAATTACAGGCCGTAAATATATTCTATCCTAAACAGTCAGCAAAAAATACTAGCCGGTTTCATTACGTTAATTACTTAGAGGTACGTGCTACGGGAGGAAGAAAGTTGCAGAGATGCATTCTGGTTACGGACTGCAAATTTGTAATCAGCAACCGAGTGCAAAAAAAGTCCCTTGTTGAACAGCTCTCTGCTGAATCGTTTAATTCCTTCGAGAACTCCATAGGAGCAATTGCGACTCAAACATTGATTCATTCTACTGCAAAATCTAAAACATTGTCCATTGATTCTAACAAAAATAATCATTCTGTGAACATTTAAAATCTTCAAAATATTGCAGTTTTGAAGGGAATATTTTATGACATTTCCATGAAACTTTACCATACGTTTTAATATTTAATATTAAAGGGAAATTTCACTCCAGTAAAAGTCAAGCTATATAAAATGTTGCCTATTTCATTTAATAAAGTTCTGACATCTTTTATTGTGTACACGTATACTTTTAATATTTTCTTTTTCCAGCTAGATAATTTTTATTGCCTCGGTTCTTTTTAGATTAGGAGATTGCAGTAAAAGGCGATAAAAAACAAAGCGATTAAAAGATTGTAACATTCTCTTGAGCTGCTCGGTGTCATGAACTTCGAGTCATTTATCACAGTGCAGGAAGAAATTACAATTTTTATTTCTCGGAAGTCCCCATCCAAACACACGATGAATCATTGTGTTTCCCTTCGCGCGCCTTCTTCCCCTTCGTTCGTTCTCTAAAACGGAATTTATGCCACTCTTTTCAGTTACGTTTGCCCCTATTCTGTGCTCCCTCTTTTTCCGTGCGCGCGGCTTTCTTCCTCGAGGTCTGACTACTACGATCTGTTTTCACTTAACGAGTACCCCGCCCCGGAGACTTTCGAGCCGTGGGATAAATCACGCGACACGAGCACAGTTATTAATATCATAGAATACTTCAACTTATTTCCTCCTTTGGCTCCTTTGCGACAATATTATTCACCATTCTGCTTGCGAAGAGATATTATGTGTTTCCATAGGTTCGACCTTCTTGCTCCGTTTTCTTGTGGAATTTTCATGTTAATTAAAAATATAATTGCTAAACTGTGGATTTGGTACGTTTAAAATACACTGTCAAAAATAATTTCCATCACTTTCTGTGTATTTATGCCATCTTACAAACAATCATAGAATCAACAATTTAATGGATAAAAGATTCGGTTTTAAAATAAAGTTATTGCTGATTGTAACGGCCACAAATTAATGTGTCATAATAAAATGCTTCTTGACTCGGATTTATTAAAATTGCACAGAGAAAGAATATTTATTTAATTCCTGCAGTTAAACGCCAGACATGTTTTAAAACGCCATTACATTGTCTTCAATTTATTACAGTTATACAGACGAGAAATAAATATTTATTTAATTCCTGCAGTGTAAACATCAGATATGCTTTAAAATGCTATTGCATTTACATTTAATGCTGGAAATTTTTACGTTCATCAAAAGACTCGTAGTCTAATTACTAAACCCTGCACTTGATTACTTTTGATTTTCTAATTACGTTCTCATATCAAAACGATGGGAGGAAATGATCTTCGCAGGGAATGATGAATAACGTAATTAATCACTGTTAACCTGCCTCGTGAATCATAAGTCCGACATGAACTATAATGTTGGTATACTTCGTGCCTCCGCTGATATCTCCAAAAATCCCTCCAAATATTACACTTACAGAGATCGAGTAAATTTAAGATTTTTAGAAAGGAAATCTATAATATTTCGTCGACTTTTCAAGAGATTTGAGGTAAGAGAAATCATGAAGCTCAACAGGTAATATATCCACGATTTCGTGTCTTCGCATGTTAATTCGTGCGAGCAGAAAACAACGATGCCTATACTTCATAATTAAGGATTTTTCTGAACCACAAGTGTGATCGATTTATCATCTGTCGTATAATTCCAACAGAAGAATGATTAACGTTAACGATAATTTTATCCCGAGAGAGAGAGAGAAAGAGAAAGAGAGAGAGAGAAAGAGAGAGAGAGAGAGAGAGAGAGAGAGAAAGAAGAGAAAGAAAGAGAGAGTTTTAATTGCACGGGGAGATTGTGTATTGTAGACTCTGACGTATTCTGCAACCTTACAAGATTTCATTAACACTCGTATCTTGTTCGCGAAACAGCTACATTTATATTCTCTCTGCGAAACTGTACCAGAATTAAAAACAAAGTAGAGAAACGCGTTAATATCAAGCTACGTTGTAATACGTGCGAAGCCCTCACACGACGGAACTTAAATAAAATTTAATTAAAAGCTGAAGCGGAATGCCATGGTTAAAATCCGATTTTTTAAATTGAAAACATTTCCTCGTGAATTGTACTAATACAGATAACAGGAGAAAAAGCAAGGGATACAAGATCAAAACAAATTGCTGCAAAAACCATGCTGCAGTTTTTCTCTGTAGTTGGAAATCTGGAATTTAAAATCTGCATTTACTTGTTCTTTAAAGAGGACCTTTAGACTGATTATTATTAAGGAAATGTTATTTATCTTCTCGCTTATACTTTGTAATAAACTATAAATTTGTCTTTAAAAGTCGACTAGACACTATTTATTTATTGATTGCAAGATACGCGTGAATATTATAACTAATATGAAATAGAATTAGATACCATACCAACAATTTCCAAAATTGACACTTGTTGACCTTCAATACATCTCCATAAATATGACAAATTTTCTTTGTTGTTACCGTTGCATTAAATCCCGCATGAACATGAAAAAGTATGCAATGACGAATATGATCCTTGGAAGGTACGGACACCGCCATTTTATTACCGGGTTGTAAAAAAATGATACTTTTTAGAAAATTTTTAACACAGGCTGCTTTACCGTAAACTGTAAAAAAAACGTGTTTCCTCTTCAACAGTACAGAACTAAAGGCAAAACTAATTCTTTGCAAATAATTGATTACTTATCGGTACCTCTAATAGTACAATGGGTTAAAAGAAAAGCGACGCGTGGATTGTAAAAATCTCCCGCAGAGATTGCGTCAAATCAGCTGATCCAGAGTCCGAGCCGGTTGATTACGTTCAGTGTCGATTACACCACGTAGCGTTGCCCAATTACTCGCAAGGATAATGACTCGCTCGATCGCTAACAAGTTCAGTCTCGTGCGCGTGTTAGGTCTAGCCAAACCGACCTAGCATAATCGCCGCTTGACTCGTCCGCTCGTCATCGCCGGAGAACGCGGTCAGTATCGGAAATTCCGCGTACCTCCAGTGCCAGTTATCCTGTACAAGTTGGCCACCCAATCGCGAAACTTTCGGTGCTGGTATCTTAGAATACAGAGGGTTCGAAATCCTACTTTTAGTCCAAAACTTATATCAATTTTTTTAATATCAACCTCGAGATATACTTTTTTATTTTATTTTAAAGTCTTGTTCTACATACGGTATTATCGAGTTGCTGCACATGTCGTTTAGCATCGAACGTAATTTTTATTATCACATACAGTCACAGTAATGTTCGGACACTTCTAATAGATAACGTTTTTTAGAGATTTAAAAGATAACTTTTCAAGATTGGACTATAGGATTGGCATTTTTTTGAGAAGGCAAGATCAGTTTACTAGCTAACGTAAAAATAAATTTTCCAACAAATTACAATTGGTCAAAATCGTGAAAGTAATTTTAAAGGTTGCTTTTTATAACTTCTTTGTGTGGTTATATTGAAAATTTGAAAAATAAGTTTCGTAGATCCGTATAAATGCATTTTGAAAATTGCATCAAAATCGATCGACGTTTCAATGAGCTGCACACGATTAAAGGTGGTGAAAATCGCAGACACAAATATTTACCAATCGCAGTTTTGAAATTTTTAATGCAGTCCCTGATAAATAGTTGTAACGAGCAACATGTACAATTTTCTCCGCTGTTCTGAACAATTGCAGTTTCTTTCATAACTTTTTGTCACGTCAGCTATGAAACTAACGAAAAGATTAAAGTGGTTTGGTCCGATCTTACGGGAATTGTCATCTTTTCAAAATTGTATTGTATTTTGACTGTATTTCGACATCTCTACTTCTCCTGAACCTTTAAATAAGTGACTCGCATAGGTTCCGGCTTGCCAAATCCTGATTCAGAACTACAGAACAGGCTCCGCCATGTTTCGAGGCACCCAGATAAGACAGTTTCGTCTTGAAGGAAGGTAATGCATCGCAGAATCTGAATGTTACTCAGGACCGGGTGCTCTCGCTCATTTGCATTAATGATTACGCGCGTTTCGCAAACGAGAACTGTCCTCCTCGACGTTGTCTCGGGCAAATTCGATACGTGCCGAAGGAAGGACATCGATTATTTACGCGTTGTTTGGCTTCGTCGAGAAGGAACGCTGAATTAAAGATCGAACACCCGAGACCCCTGCGACTCACGAGCTTCCGAATTCATTCCGGATCATCTTAGAAAATGACGCGAGCGGAGACACGAGTCTTCCATCGACCGGATATGTCCGTACGTGTCCTCGCATGGATTGCGGATGCGTGATGGATGTGTGTTCCGGCGTGGTGCTTCCAACCCTCGGATGTTGGATGCTTTTTACTATTCCGTGGACTGTTGATTTGGTATCCTTGGTTCCGATCCTACGCAAGCCAGGGTTCTCAAAAATACTAAGAATATTTTCTTCAGAGAAGTAGATTATATATCAAAGTTATAAATAATAGGAAAGATGAACAATATCTACTGATCCTCTGTTATGTACATAATTAAACTATACTTCCTCTGTCCCATAATAATGGTAGCAGTAGATGAATTTAATTTGTCCCATAATAATAGTAGCAAAGAAAATAAATATAAAACGCAACATCTATTATCAAAAAACTAGATTAAAGTAAACAATAGATTACTTAAATTTTTATTTTGCGTGATCAGATAGTCTCTGAATTTTTCAATAATTTCGTTACTGCATTTTAAACTTGTAGGTGGGATCCCTTGGCTGCGAATCTTTGTTTTCCCTATATGCATGACCTAAAAATTACTTGAACCATCGTTCTTCAAACTCTCTTTTTTTCAAACAATTGATTTCGATCAGCAGATGAAATTAGAAAAACAGTTATAATTTTTGGTATTCAGGTTAACCCAAAAATGGAAAGATGTGTCGAAACAAATGACAGATAACATAATTTACAGCTGCATTCGCCAATAACTTCCGTTTAAATGTTCACTTGCTGCTCTTATTATGGGACAGAGGGAGTACGTTTGCAGCTCATAAAAATGTTAACCGATGAAATTCCCACCGTGTATATAATTAACATAGATTTGTAAATTTCAGCACAGACTCGGTCGACAAACGTGAGGAAACTGACCTTTCTTCGTAATTCCGAACAATAGTAATTTTCTCAAAATTTTGTTTAGTGAACTAATCTTTCTAACATGTGAAAAAAATCTCAATCAATTTAGTTCAATTTTAAGAAATTTACGCGATTTTTAGGTTTGGTCGAATACTGTTTTGCCAGCGGTTATAGAAGAATGCCGTTGCTGCGAAGCCGGATCAACTTCAGATAACCGGATAATTGCATCGCCGTGCTGACGCGAGCGTGGTTCGTAAACTTGCCAACATTTCGCCGCTTAATGACGTCAGGTAGACGAGGCATGCGTTCGCGGGTCGCTTCGTTCTGGCAATTAGAACGAACTTGCAAAAGTCCACTGTCGGGGCAACACGATTTCACGGCTGCTCGAGCCGGCCGCGGAACTTCCCCGAGAACGATCAAGAAATTTGCATCCTCCATCGGGCTTGGAATGGTGTCGGTCACCATAACAGCTGCCCGGAACCGGTCCTTCGGTCGATAGTTCGGTTAATCACCGGTGTAACGGGCAAATTACTTCTAATAAAGGCATCGCTCTACAGACGGAGGTCTTGGCGTTCCTGCAGGCAACACGCTAACAAATGGTCGATCGACCGTGAACGTCTGCCTCGCAAATTGTCTCCTGTCGATTGAAACAATCAACATTAAACCGTCAGCGTACCGTAATTTTTCTTTCGCTTCTACTATCTACTACCGAGCCCTAAACGAGACTGATGTATTGTGTACTCCTGTATAACAACAAGATTCAAGTTACCAAGATTTCCTAGGATTTTCATGATAACATGTACTTGAATGTAAACATTTCTCAAGAAAAATCGTTTTTCTGTTATAAAAATTTTCTCTTATAAAAATTACAAGACCGTATTTGTTTAGGCTTTGTTCTTCTTGTAATATGTGCTGTACTAAAAATATTTATTCATTAATTTCCCCCGAAAGCCTCTTTATAACTTCGATAATTGTGAAATAAAAAATCTGGTGCCGGCCATTTTGACCGGTGGTGGTAGGTTTAGTAGTCTTAGGAGTTGCCGGTTTTTGCCTCATGCGGACAAAGTTTCATGAAGAATTAATTGAAAAATAAACGGTTGAAATCGAGCAATTGTTTTTTTTTTAACGTTCTCGTGCATAGCGCATTAAAATGGAGGCCAGAGAAATATCCCGACCCGAATGGCGGCAGTAATGACGAATAGCTCGCGGGGAACGGAATTAATTAAAGTTCCCGTCCCGAACATTTTTCGGCGGATAATTAATATCTTTCCCAGTCTCCGCGGTTTCATCGGTGCTTTTTAATGTACCTCTTCATCGAGCCAGCAATTATTACGGAAGATAGTCCGATATTCGTTGCACGGCTGGATTCATTCTCGTTGATCATCGGTTTGCTTTGGAACCAATTATTACGAAAATCGGAGCACCGCTCGCGAATGCTCTGTTTGATTGTCTACTTCAGCCTCTAATGTCGAGTTCATCCCGATAATTACGGCTACAGTGATTAATATTCCCTGTTTTTATTAAGACAACGCAAGCTGGGCGAGGTCTTCGATTTGTCTCTACAGAATCCGACCAGTTTTCATTAAGAGCTAATCAGTGGTCTCAGAAACAGTCCTTTGAGATCTATCAGAGATTAATTTTTATGTATAAGACACCAAATTGTAGATATAATCGTTGAATTCATAATGTTTAATTCAAGCAGAAGCTTATGCAGATTCTTATTAAGGAACTCATTAGATTTTAAGCACAACTAAAGATTATTGTGGCGTACAATAAAGATTAACCGGCGAACCGTAAAATTGGGCCACGATTAAATGAAAACCGACACCAAGATGAAAACAATTCTGCAAAATGAAGAATGGAATATTAAAACCTAATATGTATAATGTATGCATTAATTGTATTGTTCAGGGACTGGTAAATTTGATTCGAAAGTATTAGTCCAGATGACGTCAAAAAAGATTGATATCTTATAAAATCCGTAGTTGAATTGTTACATTAATTCTTTATGTCCTCGAGATTATTTCACGTGAAATATTTTTATTGAAATTAGACTGTGAATCAATTTTCCCTAAATCCTCTATTCACTAATTAGACTGTAGACTATAGACCATAGTGATTCCACGGATTTACAGTACGTGCAAAGATCTAAAGTATAAGAAAACTTCTACATCGATCAAATTAATTCTGTCTCTACTTTAATTCGACTTGAAGATCTTCCAGTAGACAGATGAAAATATCATTCTTCAAAGATCGTTCAGCAAAAATGATCGTGCGAATATCGCTCTGCAAAGATCGTTCTACAAAGATTGTCGTGCAAATATCGTTCTGCAAAGTTCCTAAGACAAAAAGCTCGTAAAACAACCGCTCGTATAAATTGGCAGTGAGAACAAACTCGACCCCCCCCCCCCCCCGCAAAATAATATCCATAAAAGCGGCGTGGTACTACAGCAAAAGAGAGGATCGGCAATTGGATTTATCGTCTTGCATCGTCTCTGAAACTTCCGGCTCGTTAGTCGGGAACGGCATTATTTGAGAGGCGGGGTACTTAAAACCGATAGCACGCTTCGATTTCCCGACCCGCTAAGTCGTTGTTATTAAATTATTGTTCTTCGTCGCTAGTTCGCCAGTGAAGTTCGCCGGTGTAACGAGATTCGCGAACGAGGTCACCGGTTCCCGGCGATGTGGAACGCCGGTCTTGTCGCGGGGAACCCCGTCGCGAATTCCCGGAAGGAAATCCTTGCAAATTCTCCGAGTCAGACCGCGCGATTCCGCGCGCGGTCGCGTGTCCCGAGACGGGAGCACAGGCACCGAGAAGAATCGCGGTGATTTTAACGCGAAGAAACGGCCAGACGTGAGCTGAATTGGTGGACCTTCGTCCGGGACCGTCACAGGGATTTGCGAGTCCCTGGCAAACACCATGGGGAATTTGACGTTGCCACGCACGATTTCATATTATCTCCAGATTTCAGACGTTAAACGGTTTTCCGCGCCATCGCGGAAATATTTTTCGGGGATACTTTCTGTGTATCATTCGCGGCGCGATCCCCTAAGAATGGAAACGATAGAGATATTATATTGCGTGGAAATATACACGTTTTGATGCCATGATCATTCCACAACGATCGACCTAAGGAAATCGTTCTGTAAAAATCGATATATTAGAGTCTATGTATTAGGGAGACCCATAAGTAATCCATTATTTTGAAATCTAAAACAAACTTTGTAGTAAATTCGAGTTTTCATTTCTTAATTTATTATATAATCTCCATCATTGTCTAGGACAGTTCGCCATCTTTCCTGAACATGTTCGAACCCCCTTACAGAAATCCCGGGTTCGTGAAGCAAAATTTGACTCAAGGTGCCTCCTTACATCTTCTATAGGAGTGAATGTTTTATTTCTTAAATAGTGCTCCAGAGATCTGAAAACATGATAGTCAGAGGGAGCAATATCCGGTGAGTACAGGAGAATTTTTTGATTTTTTCCTGAGTGAGTTTCGCTGTATGGGGCCGGGCTTTGTCACTCTGTAATATTATACCTTTTCTGTGGACTAAAGATGCCCTTTTTCAATAATTCTGAATACAGCCGTTGTAATTACTAACAATACAACTCAGCAGTAACTATTTCTCCGGGTTTCAGCAACTCAAAGTGAATTATGCCACGACAGTCCCACCAAATGCACAGTAACACCTTTCTAAGAGATAAGCTAGGCTTAGGGGTTGTTACTACGGTTTGATTTGCAGAAAGCAATTGCTTGGAACGCTTTATGTTATCACAAACAATCCATTTTTCATCTCAGGTAACGATTCTGCTGAGAAATGGATCTCTACGAAATCTGGATAGCAATGAAGTGCAAATTGATCGACGAATATTCTTGTTGGTCTTAGATAATTGATGCGGTACCCATATTCCTTGCCTATATGCCTTTCCCATTTCGTGTAGGTGCTTTTGTATAGTTAACCATGTGGACACAAGGCATCTCGATAATTCTTGTATACTTAATTTTGGATCAGCTTCCACTAGTGATTGTAGAAAAGCTTACACTAGTGATTGTAGAAAAGCTTCCACTAGTGATTGTAGAAAAAGTATGAAATGACGAATATGATCCTCGGAAGGTACGGACGCCGCCATTTTATTACAGCGTTGTAAAAAAAAATTATACTTTTTAGAATATTTTGAACACAGGCTGCTTTACCGAAAACTGTAAAAGAATAGGTGTTTCCTCTTCAGCGATTGGTACAGAACTAAAGACAAAACAAATTCTTTGCAAATAATTCATTACTTATGTCGTTCTTCAAAAATTGTTCTGCAAAGATCGTTACGATATGATTCTGTTCTCGAACAACAGCAACGTTTCACCGGAAAATGTTGGCAGACCACGCTGCACGTTCCGTGCAGCCACGTAGCCGGTTTTGAGAAACCGTCAGCAGCCGTTCTAAGCAAGATCGCAGCGGCGCATCTAATCAAAAGCAGGCAGGCCAGCGACGCATGAATATTCAATCAAAGACAACCGTTAACGACGAACAAACTCCGGAGCCCGTTGAACAACCGGTACGTGACAAGAATCGCGTAACCATCGAAATCCTGGACAACTGTTCTACCCGGTGGTGGTAAAGCGCGTTGGCCAACGCAGCGTGCTGTTGCGACGAAGTAGCCAGAGGAACTGCAGTACCATAAGGTTCGGTAATAATTCGCAGGGATTGTCGTTGAGCCGTGTGCGATGTCGAAACATTGGTACAATGGTTCTTGTCACAGCGAGGGCAGCGGAGACAGGACTCTGCAAACTCTGTGTATCGCGAAAGTCGTGTCGCGCATGGCACAATTGTAGTACCGAGTGGACTGGAAAGTGAACCATGTTTAGGTGTCGTTCTGAAGGAGTCACCTGGCACAGGTCATTGTAATGAAGGTGTTCCAAAGACGCCCTTTGGAAGAAGTCGTCCTGGAGACGTCGCGTCGTTTCGAAGAAGTTATTCTTGGAGATCGTGCTGCATAGATTGTACTATTGTCGAAGCTAGCAGGAAAAATTTATGACACGGACGCGGACAGTTGGTTTGCAGATGTAGGAATACTGCAGCAATTTTAAAGGGTTTTCCGGTACTTTCGACGTGCCATAAATTGTAGCCTCGACCGGTGATGGCCAGGGTGAAGGTAATGGTTTTTTACGGATACCAACGAACCTCTGACCTGGCGTCACTCGGCACGGTTGCCGAATTTGCCATCCACTTTCTGCGAAGGGTAAGACATTCCTCACTCCCACCCTTCACGCAGAGAAGGGTGCAAGGGAGGGAGAATCGGGCCTTCTGCGACGCGGAACCAGTTTGCGACAAGCCGAACATTTTTGGGAGTGTTCGCGTTCACTTCAATCAGCGCAAGACCAACGGGGTCTCTAGTATTCAGGGCACGGGCGAGACACAGTTGTACAATTGCTTAAATAAATTCTGTGGTCACCAAACAGCGATACCATCGATACGCAGCGAAGGCTATCGCGAAACGGTTGCGAAGTTTGACGCATCAACTATAATAAAAATCCTTCTGAAGAAGTCGTTCTACATGATTCGCTCTGAAGAAATCGTTCCGGAAAAATCGTTTTGTAGAGATTGGTCTGCAACGGTCGTTCTGTGAAGACGAACAATGTTTATACTGTCGTTTACACCTTCCCAACGCAGCGTGAAACGAAGTAGCGAGAGGAACTCGAGTGCCATAGGTTCGGTAATAATTCGCAGGGATTGTCGTCGGTCGGCGGGCATTGTCGAAACGTTGGTACAAGGATTCTCGACACAGGGCAGGCAGCGGAGCCAGGACTCTGCAAATTCTGCGGGTCGCGAAAGTCGTGTCGCGGATGGCGCAATTGCGGTGCCGAGTGCCGTATTGTCCGTTCCGGTGTCCCGGCCGGCTGTAGCGTTGCCTGTGGCGCAAACGTTAACACCGACGCGGATTTCGAGTGGCCTATTACGCGTCAGTGCCCCTTACAAATTCCCCTCGTGCACTGTACCGTGTTGCATCCAACGTTGCGTCGCGTCGCGTCGAGTTGAGTCGAGTCGAGTCGAGTCGAGTCGCGATGCAAACGCGATGCGACGCGACGCGGCCTCGTTCACGTTGCAACTTGTAATCAAAATTACCGGGGGCCGTTTCCCTGTCGCGCGTCGCTAGCCGGTTTACATGTGTGCAAACCCGATCGGCATTTGCATCGAGTCAACCGGGAAACGGGACGCAAGCGTCGCGACGCGACGCGTCGTGCAACGGGACGAGATATGCAGTTCGTATCACCGCTAGAGAGCCTCGCGCTCCAGTTTCCACCGTCGGGCTTCTTCCACGGACTTTTTTCCGCCCACTGTTTCCGCGTCTCTGAAGATACTTTCCTAGCTTGCTACTCCGCGTCGCGACTCTGGATGGCTCGAAACCTTCCATGAAATGTTTTCGTTGGCTCGGATCGGATTTATGGTTTTGACGTGGTTAGATTGCACCTACGATACCAGCGAATGCATCAATCAGAGCGGCGCCATAGTGCGACAAACTGACAAAGTTTGTGTCAAAATTTTAGAACTTTTGACAGAAATGAGATAGTGCGATGATATTTTTTTAATTGAAGTTAAAATATTGCAAAATAAGGGGAAAAAGAGAAATTACTTGGAGTAAACTTGGTGTAAACTTGGAGTATTTCAATAAAATTGTCTTTGTACAAGTTTAAGATCCATTTGTTTACTAACATCGTTGCATATGTATAGGAATACAATGTACCTTCAAATTGGTGCAGCCAAGGGACGTGCTATGCGAACCACCGACCCTTGCGACGACTCCGAGGGGCGCCTCGCTTTGTGGGACTCCCTAAATTGAGGGAGAGACGCACCTATACAGAAACCAGAACCAGTACAAAAAATTTTTTCAACACACGAGGAAAAATTGTAAAAGAGAAACCATTGTCACTATTTAAGTCGATACTGATAGTTAATACCATACCATAAGAAGGTAATAACATTTGTACATACTTACCACTTACAAAAATATTTCATCAGAAACTTGGAGCACTAAAAAGTTTTTATACTTCTGTTACACAGTGAAAAACAGTTGAGAATCGTCCAGTATTGCCACAATAAGAACTGGTGCATCACACCCTATGGTGCGTCTCTCCCGGAATTACCTTATCATGATTTCTTCCCTTGTTATCTTTTTGAAGTAATAGTTTTGCACAATTTTTGCACAACTTACAATTAGCACAACTTAGCACAATAGAGAAAATCGCAATGAATTAATCCTTTGCGGACACATGTTTGTCGACAGTCGCCCAAGTAACGTTATCGTTCGGTAACTGCGAATAATATAAAAAAAAATACACCTCCGTATAATACTCCGTTTCACCAGGAAAATAAATATATTCCACCCATCGATGTGTATGCTAAAAATTCCTGTCCGCAAAGGGTTAAAAGTGGGGGCTACTATAAAAATCGTTTTTTTCTATTTTGTATCGCATTTCTGATATTACAGTTATAATATCGGAGCACAAGTTGCTCAAGCTTAGCATAATTCAGCACAACTGTTGAAATTGCGTAATTCTGAAAGGGGCTAACTCCTAGGAAGTGAATCTTTTAGCTTCGATGTAATCATGATTAACGCTTAACGTATCGTGCAATCAAAGCCACGGGATTTTACTTTATTCCATAAATTGTGAAAACGAACTCGTTTTATGTTCATTATTAACCTGTTCATCAGGCAGGTAAATCCCCATGGTTCGAGTACGTAGAGAATGAAGACAGAACTTGCCCCTTTAAGTTATAGAACAGAGGTCCCAGTGTGACCACGTGTTCTCCCAATTTGCCCCTAACCACTAACTTAATTGTTCAAGAAGTTGTCAGTCCGCGGAGCTATCCAAGCCTTGGTAACCTAATTTTCACGGTCTAAACCGCCCCGGCAACTACTACAAAAATTGGTACCTCTTAGGACGTGGCCCAAAAGGACGAGAATCCTTCTTAAGAATCGTTAAATTTGTGGATAGTTGTATTCCGTTGCGAGAAGAAAAGGTTAAATAAAACTATCCGCGTTTTTCACAGTTAAATACAGATCCAATTGGGTCAGAAATCTTTGACCAAAAATATAAAGATTCAATCAGAGGAATTTTAAATTTAGTATTTGGCCGAATAGACATTGTTTGTGAGAACACAATCGCGGATGGAACTGCCACAGCGACATAATGTGGAAACCCAAGATTGAAACTCGAAATTACATTTTCCGATGTGACTATTATGCGCAGAACAAATAAAGTCCTAAAGAGCTTTCGGTGGAACCTGCCAGGCCGGTCACTAAATCGAACAATTAACTCGCGTTCATTATCAGGCTCACTAAAACACAGGCGGGAGTTACGCGTTTGCAGCGTTTCGATTAACAATTATAACGGCTGTTTAAATTGCTGTTTATTCACTGGAAAGTAATCAACGCAAATCGTCTCGATTAGTGTCTAGCAACTCCGACCGAGTAATCAAGACGATTTCGATCGAAAATCACTTCTAATTCCCACTGAGAAAAAAAACACTGGTACTGCTAGCCCATTAAATATCACAAAATCTCATTCTTTGTGTCTCTATGAAAAAATAATTTCCCTTCGATACCAGAGTTCGTTAACCGCATGAGAAAATTCTCAAATAAATCAGACTTCCGGATGATGGAGAAAGCCCGGCAAAATTGCGACGCTGAACGGTCTATCCTTCCGAGTGTTGAAATGAAAAAATGATCCGTCCCCGGGACGTTTTTCTCCTCGACTAATTAAGCTAGCCGTTCGCGCCTCCGCGTTTCTCATCTGGCCGACCGAAGATTAATCTCCGAAGGAGCCCGGGCAAACTTTAAAACTCCCGCGATTAACCGACCGACGGAACCATCGGTCTTTCGCGTTTCGGGGCTCGATTAAAATGCGAATTCCACCCAGTCTCGCGAGGAATCTCACCCCCAGCCGTGCCGAAACTCTCCTCGCCGAGCAGAAAAGTGTGCTTTTCTCCTACTTACTGCATAATAGACGCGACGAAGACGCTCCATCAAGCTCCTCCGGCTCGTTCCGGATGCGTACACCGTCGTTCAAAAGTATCCAGACGAGTGTACCCATGTATCATTGAAATATCTCCGAAATAAATCCACCTTTCATCCTTTGTCATTTATAACGCTATCCAGCGTTCGCTCTTCCCTCACATAACCAGAATTAAATATTTCTATCAATTTGAGTGTACTTGAACCGCCACGATTTAAAATTCTCATAAGGAAAGTTTAACAAAATCTCCCACCGCGGCTCATTCGCGATGTCAACAAAAAATTTAATGTAATCGCGCAGTCGCAGTCAGCGCACAGTTCCCCAAGCACATTTTGGAAATGCAAAGACATTTTTGAGAGGATATCTTCACTGTTCGCCGACATTTTCATCCCCCGAACTTCTTTATCGTAAAATCGAAGACCCGGTTGGAGAAGATCCCGCAATTTCTGATAAGAGCCCGTAGAAGGATGTCGGAAATCGGTTCGAAAGATGGCCGGGCCATCTGTATCCGCCATCGAGTGTCTTCAGACGCGTTTTTTCCCCGGGGTTCCGAAGCCCTTTTGTGGCGGTGTGTCAAAGGGAAAGGGAAACCGGCGTGTAGCCTTACGAGAGCCTTTCCCGTTCCAGAAGCGAATTCTCGTAGAGACGGAATTTATGATCGGCGAGTTATCGAGCACCGATAACAGATTGGATCGTCCACGGGAGCCGTGTGAAAACCGCGAGAGACGAGCACGTGGCTGGGAAACGACTCGACCGAAGAGGATTTCGAACTACGTATATGGGCAACGGTGTACTTCGTCGCCGAAGGGGTAACGAGAACGTCGTCGTCGCGGGACCAGTTACCACCAATGGAAACAGAATTTCTGTCCCGATACTCCAGACGGGATATTTTTCCCTTGTCGCGAAATAGAAAGCGCTATTGTTACAGTTCGATCTAACCTATACACAGTCAGTCACGATAGACACCGCACATGAAATAATGTAACATTTTTTAAAGTAAACCAAACGACTCGAGTTAGAATTAGGGTTAATCTTCACTTTGGGGGACCAATAATTTTCAACTTTTTTTTATATCGTACTTTAAACTTTGGCGAGAAAATGCCAAAAAGGTAAGTTTTAATGATCGCAGTACAGTGATTCAAATATTATACGCTTATCCTAACGCATCCGCTCGGTAGAAATCAATATCGTTGCGCCCTAACCTGTCAAAAAGGCTTGCAATCGACCAACGTTACACGCGTATAACTTTTCAATCAGTGAACTCCGGCCATTGAAACTTACATTTTTTGAATTTTCTAGTCAAAATCTATAGGACTATATTTAAAAAAGAAGAAAATGTTTGGTCCCTCAATACGAAGTTCAGCCAAAACTAGTTTACTAAACCCTGTTTAAAAAGAAACGTTAAGGAAATTGTAATAATCAGATTGATCTTTAAAAATTTATTTTATCGGCGCAATAAACGTTCGACTTTACGATTACTTCATTAATTAAATATTCACTTGGTTCATGACAAGATTTCCAACGGTCGCATCGAGCATCACAGGACATGGGACACCAAAAGAAAGATTCGGCCTTCGCAGAGGACCAAAAACCGGACGTGGATGTAAGAAATCGGTGTCTGGGGGATTCTGGTGTCCCCTTTCTCAAACAAGGGGATAGTAACTAGAGCTTCGGTGTCTAACGAACGTAGGAAGCAAGGAAACGAGGATTTACGGTCCTAGTTTCGGGTCGATCGAACGGACATTTGAAATCGGAATGAGAATTTATGCTGTCGAGCCTCAGGAAATTTCGACGTTCGTCGCGTCCCATCCTGGGGGTCATAAAATATAAAAACTTCCGAGAGGAGGGGGACTAGAGCGAAGCTTTCTTCCCCTCTTTAGGGGGATCGAGAGTAGAGGAAATTTGCCTAATATGGTGAGGTTCTTTATAATTGTTTATAGATTCTAGATTAAAAAACAAATTTTGTAATTTGGATTTATTGCTTTTAATTTATGTATTAGATGGTATTATGGTGTATTTCCATAAATCCTTACATTAGTTTCTTATGTATAGTTAAGTGACCAAAACATTGCGATCTCACCATATTGGTAACAGGATGATAATGTTTGATAATGATAAAGTCCCTGATATGTTTTCTTATTTGAATGGTGTTTTTATACTTCTTGATTTGAAAATGCGTATTTTAAAATTAATTTGACAGCATTCATCAGCCGCCTTCATCTGACCAGATGACCAGTATTGCATTTTTTGTTCTTTTCGAATTAATAATATTGAGTCATTAAATATTTTATAACACTCTTTACATGAAAAATATATCCTAATAAATCTCGTATTGTGGGGTTTATTCATACACAAATTGTGTTACTCTTCTAACACAGATCACCAAAAACCAACAGTTTATGAAATTGTGATTTTGCATACATATAATTCAAGATATATAGTTACTGACTTTTCGAAAGACATTATAAAGCACAGCAGAACCTAAAAGTCTTCTAACCTACAGATTTACAAGATCGACTCTCAAGGCATTAATAGCAACCCGTATGCGAATTTCTTTTTGCGCGTAAGAATAAACAACAGCCCTGTAACTACTTATAACATTTGCGGGCAGAAAGAACCCTTTCTTGCATAGATCTCAGCCGTTCCATATTCAGAAACCTCCCCATAATAGGATACTTTCTTCAACCCCCATAAATTTCAGGTATTAATTAAAAACTGCGGGGTCCAGTTTCAGTGAAGTAACGCGACGAGTAATTGAATCCTTGAAAGACAAAAGCGCGGTGTCTGGGACCGAGGAAAAAAGGAGAAGCCCGCGAAGAAATAGCTTTGAGGGGTGAGGGGGGACATTGTTTACCGATAAAGACAAGGAGAAGTTACAGGGTAACGCCCACGCCGAGCCTTCTGTCCCCGAACGATATCGGGAAAGTTCGCGTCCATTCCCCCACACCCTTTGTCTCTTTTATTATTTCCGAGTAGCTGAGGGCATCGTTGCCATCGGCGACAGGCGTTGCAAGGCTGCATCGAGCCGGTAAAAAGGGTCTGCAAGTTTCCTCCGGCCACTAAGGGCGAGGGGGCCAAAGTGTAGAACAGTTTCGGACGTCTTCGAAAGTACACCTTGCCGGTGGCGTGTCGCCGAGAATAATGGAACCATGGGAAGTTTGACGCATTGATTGTCCAACTGTGAACGTTCCACGGAATCGAAGATATCCGTTGCATTAAGGGTAAGTTACATTTAGCGTTGCTTTCTATTTCATCCCCAGTAATTCTAAAAAAAATATCTTCCATTCTAAAATCCAGATCTTCTTTCTTCCAAAATCTTCAATCATTTCTTTTAAAATTATTTGTACGTATCAGAAGTAAAAATAACCATTTTTTAAATTTATCCGAAAAAGTTATTAAAAAAATTTTTATTGAAATTAAAGTCGGGTAAATATTGCAGAAATTTATCGAAAAATGAAACAATTAAAAAATTTGAAGATTTGTGTGTTATGGTTACAAGTAACCATTATGAATGACTAAAATATTTTCTGATCATTAACAACTATTATCGATGACGGAATTTATTTTTGGTTACGAATAGCAGTTATTGACAACGAGAATCTAATTTATAGACTGTAAATTTTCATGCAAACTAAAAATTGTCTGCTTATAATGTGGAAACCAGAAGCGAAATACAATGTATAAATATACTCGGCGAGCACCGAACCACAAAAGTTTATGCAAACTAGCTTTGATAAATGAATTTGAACGGTTGGTCTGCTTACAGTCGTAACGTGTTAAACAATAGGAACCAGCGGTAGCGAAATTCCACGAAAGATCAAGGATCAAGAGAACACGATGCAAATTGCAATGTTTAGTTACGAAGGGGGAGGAAAAGTGGTTAGGTGTGCTGCAGGAAATTACAGTGTCCGTGGTCACGTGTTTGCGCAAAGAGAACGAAAGCGAATTGTACGACTGCGGAAAAGGAGAGACTGCAAGGTGAGCTCTCCTTGTTTCATACTATCAGATAAACGGAAGGGTGTACTGGATTTGAAATCCTGTGTACCTCTCTGGAAAATGAATGCTCCTTCTAATTACTTTATTTCCATCTTTTGGTTACATATATACATTCCGTTGTATCACGTTTGTTGCGGTTTGCATGGAAATATTTCGCAGCCTGAAGCTTTCATTATACTGAAACGTTTGTGGAAAACTTGAATACTACGTGTCTTCGTAGCATGTATTACTTCATTCTTTTTTATTCCCTTTTCTGTTGGAGACTGTTTCTTCGTTCACTGTTCCATTTGTACAGACCCTACAATTTTTTAATAGGTCCTACAATTTATTCCAGAACCCCATAACTTCATTTCAAGACCTACAATCTTTGGGGATTTCTCTTCCAGTTTCCCAAAATATTTTGTAGGCACTGCAATTTTTTGAGAAACCCTATAGTTCTTTAAAAAAAAATATTAGACAGTGTAACTAAACAGTCACTTATGCTAAACTTTACCTCAGGAAACCAAAAATGTTTAACTTTTCTTATATAATCTAACTAACTATAGATTTTGGCGACACAAAACGAAAATCCAAGTTTCAATCCTAGGAGATCACTAGTTCAAAAGTTATGCGTGTGTAAAGATGTGCGATTTTCAACGTTTTTGACAGACAAGGCCGCCGCCATGTTGGTATGCAATGACCGTCGCACGCCGCTTAAGGAGCAGAGCCGCACCACCGCAATGGTAATTTGTAATTTCCTAAAGAAAAGGATAAAATTTATATCTATTGTATACCTATGTGTTCTTCGATAGCTGTACATTAACAACGCCAAAATAGAATTTTATCACGGTTTAAAGGAAATTAATAACATATTGGGGGTACCCATAAGTAATCAATTATTTGCAACATTTTACACTTATTCTTTTACAGTTTTCGGTAAAGCAGCCTGTGTTAAAAATTTTCTAAAAAGGATAACTTTTTTTTTGCAACGCTGTAAGAAAATGGCGGCGTCCGTACCTTCCTAGGATCATATTCGTCATTACATACTTTTTCTACAATCTCTAGTGGAAGCTGATCCAAAATTAAGTATACAAGCATTATCGAGAAGCCTTGGGTCCACATGGCCAACTATACAAAGGCACATACACGAAATAGGAAAGGCATATAGGCAAGGAATATAGGTACCGCATCAATTATTTGAGACTAACAAGAACCTTCGTCGATCAATTTGCACTTGATTGCTGTCCAGATTTCGTAGCGATCCATTTCTTAGCAGAATCGTTACCTGAGATGGAAAATGGATTTTTTGTGATAACATAAAGCGTTCCAAGCAATTGCTTTCTGCAAATCAAACCGTAGTAGCAATCCGTAGCAAACCGTAGTAGACTGTCGTGGCATAATTCACTTTGAGTTGCTGAAACCTGGAGAAATAGTTACTGCTGACTTGTATTGTCAGTAATTACATTATTGAAAAAGAGGGCATCTTTAGTCCACAGAAAAGGTGTAATATTACAGAGTGACAAAGCCCGGCGCCATACAGCGAAACTCACTCAGGAAAAAATCAAAAAATTCTTCCGTACTCACCGGATATTGCTCCCTGACTGTCATCTTTTCAGATCTCTGGAGCATTATTTAAGAAATAAAACATTCACTTCTGTAGAAGATGTAAGAAGGCACCTTGAGTCACATTTTGCTTCACGAACCCTTGATTTCTATAAGAGAGGGATTGAAAATTTGAAGGAAAGATGGCAAACTGCCCTTGATAATGATGGAGATTGTGTAATAAATTAAGAAATAAAAACTGGAATTTACTACAAAGTTTGTTTTAGATTTCAAAACAATTGATGACTTATGGTTTCCTCTAATACATATTTATTAAACTCTGTTCAGAATCTTCATTATGAGTCTGACACGACATTGTGGGGCAAGGGGTTAAGAAAGGACGAAGCAATTATTCTCGATCGCGATGTACAACACCGACATTAATCGACCGTTAAGCTGTTACTTGTTGTTGCAGTTATTCTATTTACTCGAATATGCGGGGTTACTGCGGTAAATGAGACTAGGTCCGAAGTTTCATGAAATACAGAAACGGTTCAGTTCCAGAACGCGAAACTTGGCTAGGGGGGTTGGGGGGATGAAACCGAGAGGGGGTTGGTCGTGGAATGGTCTAGCTTCTTACGAGAAGCCTCTACGTAAGCCAAGGGTATTCAGAAGACAGTTTCATTCGATACAAAACACGTGACCCCATTGGAGAACCTTGTGTTACCTTCTGTTCACCGACAACCACCCTTAAAAGACTGCAACACACTTGGGACTCGAGAAGGAACCCTTAAAACGTTGGAAGATTTATTCCTTGAAAAACATTGCATAGCTCTTACACCTCCCTTAGTATATTTCCAACGGAGTACTCTCAAGCCTGAATTTCCAGATTACTACCTTCCACACGGGATACATTAAACAATAAAAGACACATTAAAAAATAAAAGAAACAAATCCTGTGATTTCATTTCGAACATAAAATGCGCAGTGGTTTCTTTGACCATTATTAATTTTTCCCGCAATGAACAGATTATTTTTATCAATTTTTATCATAGATGATTGAACTATCACGTTGAACAAATGACGATACCATTTACTGTCTCGAATATAATAATTTCCTTTTGAACAAGAAAATATTAAGTGACATCATAAGATTCAGTGTTGAAGAGATGCAAATTATGTGAATTTTCGACTTCGACACTCACGAACGAAATTCTGTGGAGTTCTACTAAATTTTTTAGGTTTTAAAATTCTTTCAAAATTGTAGTTTGCTGCAAATGCACCAAGTTTCTCGGTCTGCCAGCGACCGAGTAGAATACGCTCGTTTCGTCTCTTTAAAAAGAAACGGAAAAAGGCAGTGGCAAAGTAGAACCCCGGCAGTTTCGCGAGAAGTTCAGCGGAACGCCAGGGGAGGAGTTGAAAAAAAAATCACCCCCCACGGAATTTTTCGATAGCTTCTCGATACCTGCAGCAAGGTACAAGAGCCGTGGATAAATATTTACTCTCGACACGTTCCGACAACAAAGGGTACCGGGCAACAATGAATAATGCATATTCGATGGAGCATCGCGTCATAACCGTTCCCTGTGCGCCGACGATCGTTCTGTCTCTCGCCCCGTGCGTTACCCTCCGGTTCGCAGCAACCCCCTTTTATTGCGACCGTGTATGCCGGTGCAAACAGGGGTTGATGCGAGGATACAATTGTATGTATATGGGCCTCGTAAATACCCGGTCGCCCTTCAAGGAATCGATCGACGACGATACCGAGCGATTCTATTCAATGCAACATTATCTCCATTCCGATTTTATTATCCTCCCGGTCCCTCGGCGGCGACAGTTTCGCCTAACGGTGTTACGGTAACACAGAACGTGACTGCGAATGCTTGTCCTTATTCTGATACGTCGAGCAATTAATCCGGGACATTAAAAAGATCATAAACAGACGTGCTCCCAATATTTTTGAATGTTCCTAAATTGAATTTTTGGTAAATCCACTGAGAATAGATTTAGTAAAATGAGAATGGGTTGTAATGGTTGGTTTTAAACCATGCTTATTCCGTATACGTGTGCTGTGTGCATAAATGTCAACAGTTTGACAATACGAAGATTTGTAACGTTTCCCTCATTCTGATATATCGACTAATTAATCAGTGATATTTAAAAATTCAAAGTCTGTATGACAGGTTTTTAATGTAAACAAGCTGCAATTTTCAGTCTCCAAGAATAGATTTTGAACACTGAACCTACTTAGCACTAAATGTGCACTAAAGAAGCACTAAATGTGTGACAAGATCAAGTTTACATGGGCCTTTTGCTATTTAGTTGTTTCTGCTTAGGACGTAAAGTAACGATGGAGAAATAAAATCACCGTACAATATCTCTCAGAACGACCATGAAACTGGAAGTAAATATTAATTAATAATCGACTAGGCGTGTACGTTCACGTACCGTAAATTTCATTGGATAGCAGTTTTTAAGTAGCGTTCAATCCGCCACGCCGGTGGCGTCATAGGCGGCCTTCTCGTTCTCGCGATAACCATAAACCCTCGGCGTCGATGCAACACCATTTTCGCCCGCGATTAAGAAACACCGGCGCGATCGAGACGAACGATCCGCCGCGTGCATCGCACGGAATATTTCGATTCACCGTCGGCTATAAAGCGCCGGCAATTTACTCGCGGGAACTTGATCGCCTTCCATCGGACGATCCATTCCGTAACTCGATTTCGATTTACCTTGTAGCATCGAATAAGGAAATTACTGTCGAGGCGCGGCCAGGCGTGATTGAATTGTATCCGAGAGATGGATCAAGATGAGTTTCGGGATCAAGAGACCTGGAAAAATGTCAGGTGAAATGGAACCGGTGCGTTTCTTCGTTTCGTAAATGCGTGCTTGTATGCGTTCCTCCTGGAAAGCTTCTTTTTTCAAGCAAAACCTAGCGTAAAGGTACCAGTTACCGGATATTTAGTGAAGACTAGGGTAAACTGTACAATGATAAAATAAAAATCGTAGTAAAAATCTTTTTATTTTTTTTTAATGTTTAAACGAGCTTAACTTGCTATTATTATAAGCTAACAGAGATATTTCAGCAAAATCAAAAAGTTTTGCGAGTCATAAATCTTTTATTACAAAGTATATTCAGTGAATAACAATCGTAAGACAAATACAATAGTACAGTCATTGGCACATTTGGTACAGTTATTGACACAACACGTATCAGTTATTTGCATTGAAGAACTGAATAGGAATTATTAAGTTAATACTAGGTTTAAGGAGCAGTAAAAGTGACTATTGTGCACTACTTTATAAAAATAGCAAGAACGTGGTACCCACATTTCTAGCAATATTTTTAAAATAATATATACCAAAAGAAATTTTCGAAATAATTTCTCATCAACTTATGCAACCTTAGAATCTTAATAATTTTAAATTCAAAATATTTTAACCCGTCATTTTTACGGGTCCCGTAAACCTAGTAGTAGTTAATAAAGAACAATCATGAAAACAGTTTTTACTATATGTAGGCGTAAATTCTGCATGGGAATTTAAGTGTCTGGTAACCTGGTGGTGCACGGTACAGTCTTCTCCCGATATATGTCGCAAATACTTGGCTCATAAAAGTGGCAGAACTATCCCCACTACTGCAAGGTATACCCCATGAGGGGCCCCAAAGATCGAGAGGCCTCGGACGCCGATTAGTGTAACTATAATATGGGTCGGATACGACGATAACGTGGATCAAAGGATAATAGTATCTTCTGGACGATATATGTCGCTGACAAGGCCCGTGTTGTTGATATATATCGAGAAAACACTTAAACTCGTATATTTACCGTATAAAGTCTATTAGATAATATTATTCAATATTCATCGCTCCTCCGCGATGCTCGTTTTTATCTAAAACATTCCTGTCATCATTTAACATTTTACTAGTTATGTGAAAAAATAGACGATAGGATTCTTTGTAAATATTTTGAATTCAATCTTTGCGGTTGTAGGTTGAGTACAGTAGGATCCACAAAAAACATATCTTAATTCTTCAATTTTAAATCAATTTATATTAAACATACTAAATTTAGTACTCAGAGTTAAAAGTATGTGTTGCTTTATAGTTGACTGCGGATTTGCTGCATATAAGAGAAAACTGAATAGTATCAGTGTATTATTTACCACTTATTAAAATAATTGCGAAAATTCATAAACTTATAAGTAGTCTGGTAATGCACGCAAACAATTTTTACGTTGTACAAAAGTCAACAGTCTCTACTGTCTCTTGCATTTACGACAGAAACGAGCCGGTGCAATTTGAAACAGTAGGAAGATTAAAAGAACTTCACAGTGCCAATGTATTATTTTCAACTCATTAAGATTATCAAAGAGAGAACAAATGAGCGCTCGCGATCATCGTCGCTGAAATCGCGGCACGGTTGGTCAGTTAATGCTCGCCGGCGTATAATACGTTATCCTTACGGCGCCATTATCCTGGAAGGAGACCGTTCCGCGTGCACACCGGTTGTCTGAGGTAGAAAACACCGCGAACCGTGTGCGTTTGTGCCGGCCGCGATTGATACCGCGAATGAATCACTGTGCAGCCGGGTCCTCTGTAAATCGCGTGAAAGAACGCCACCGGACCGTTGAAAATTTTTTATCTGTGCTCTCCCCTCCCCCCGTCCCCCACCCCGACGGAAAAAGGAAGAAGAAAAATGATACTCGCGCCGCGTCCAGTGATTAACCTTGCTCCGCTGGGGAGCGAAAGAGGGTAGTCCGGGAGCCAGAAAATGCCCCGGCGCGGCGCGGCGGCGTTTAGCCGGCTTATTTTTCTTCCTATCGCGAGCCGCGCCGCGGAATCGAATTTTTCAATCGGCCTGGCTCCGCACGAAATTCGTTAACCGATCGTGCCCGATCGATCTCTCGTTCTCCTCGTTTTTCGTTCCATCGCATCGGCGCGCCGCGATGGTACGAGCAAGCGCGAGTGCGTCCGGTTGCAAACGCGCTTTTTCACAATACGCTGCTCGCGCGCTGATTGCGGCGAACCTAGTTGAATCTCGACCATGTCCGCTCTCGGAAGCCCAGAAATTTCACGGTGCCGCCAACACGTTCCAGTTGGAAGTTAGTCGGTTTCTATTTAAAAATTAATACCGTCATCTTTTTTTGCAACCCCGGAAAAATCGCCAGAGCCCGACCGGCCCGAGCTCGTTCGACTCTGCGATGCACGCTGCTCCAATCTGCGATTTTTCCGATTCTTGGACGCATTGTTCCTACTATTTGCTAACAAATTGTTGTCTATTTCTGTGAACAACGGTGAATTTATTTTTCACATTTTTATTAAAACATTTTGGTGGTATCGTTTATTTTACACGTCTATTTCGACTTACTAAAATTATTGAAGAAATACATTTTTCATTTCTTATGATGGACTTGGACCATTTTTATTTTTTAAAGAACCGCAGTCTACTCGTAATACGTACAACAATTCATCCTCACGAGAATAACTTCAGAGAATATTAATAGGGATCCGTATACGTGAGAAAAATTCTTTCAGCAGACGATGCTGAATGAATTTGTGTGTATCGGTCGCAGCGATGATTTTTATGGCAAGCGGCATGTTCAAAGGGTAGTAGGAGAATAGCATACGGAGGGTGAAAACCGAATTATCTCCGGACCTGTGTAATCTCGGCGGGTATTCGATTACAAGGGTTGCGGGACACGTTGCGATACCCAGGTCTGCTACGAAAACGAACCGTATCGTGGAATTTACTTACGGGATAAAGGAATCCTTCTGGGATGCAGGATACACGTTAGCCGACCGTCTGGGATAGGTATGGCTGTTTACATGTGTCCGCCTTCGAGCAGAGGGAGTTCGAGAATTGCTGCGCACGGATTCGGCGACAGATTTCGCGGGCGGAGTGTCGGCATCGAGTTTCCCGTGGCGCGTTTGCTTACACCACTTACGGAATTGCGTGTCTGCCCGTGTAACTTCGCGAAATCGGCTCCCCGCGAATTCCGTTTGACGAAGCGGAACATTCGTTGCCCGACGAATCGTCTTCAGAGGTGCATCCGTCGAGAGGGTTCTTCTTTAAAGCTCCAAACCAATATGTACACGAAAATTTGTACACTCAATTTCAATTCATGAAATGTTACAGTTCGTGGGGAAAAAATGGTGTTTGAAGAAATCAAACTAATTGAACAGACTTTCTTTAAAAAAGTAAAACTATTGAAAGTACGCACACGGAAAGAAAACTCTACGTTTATATAACATCCTATAACGTTTATATAACTACCTATATAACACGTTGCTGTGCTCGCCCGAAAGTGGCGAAACTAAACCTTATCTTTTACTTGAGCGCATATCTACAACCGAACGAAAGAACCTCATGGCTAACCGCACGTTTAACACCGAAGAAGGAAATCGCGCAACAACAATCGAGAAGAACCGGAACAAACAAATATAATATTAGATCGGTACGGATCTGGCAAGACCGGACCACTCACTCCGCTCGCAGCGCCATCTGTCCGCCGCCGATTTCCAACAAAAACAAGTTTGTGGACTAAAATTGTAATAATGATGTTTAATATGTTTGACGTAGCCAGAATTGAGTTAATTTGACTTTGAAAAATCGATTTTTATTGTAATACGGAGTGTCGACCATCCAAAGAAGAAATTAATATAATTTCAAAGGAAAACATTAGTTGGTTCATAGGGGCAAATATTATGATAGATGAAAAAATTTGTTCAAGGTTATATTTTTTGAGATTTCAAGGACGGCGGAGTTATATTAGATACTGTGCGTAATAAAGAAAAACCAGCAAGGCAATTCGGCGATCGACTATTTTTCTACAAACTGCGGAGATACTGAAACCACCAGCGCGTTAATATTATTTTCGAATAGTTCATTATCCGTATAGTTTCCGGAAACTTCCGCTAAATAGCCCTCGGAGCAATACTAAAGTGTTTCGCATAGTTCTCGCAGGTCGTGCCAGTCTTACGTAGAACATCTGCAGGATGTTTCCCATAATTTCGCTCACGGATTATCCACAGCTCGACGAATTCCTTTCAACGGAAAACGGAGCGAACGTAATGGTGAGTCTCTTCCGCTGAATGCAGAAACGATATACCTACGCGATATGCTCTCGGCTCGGAAAATTTCGATTCTCTCGAAAATTCCGGAAAGCCTGAATCGCTCCGATGGCGTGCAGGACAACCGACGAATAATTGCAGAACAGAACGCGCCCGGCGGTTCATGCACAATTTCCCGAGCCCCGCAAAGTTTCCGTTTTCGGCACGTGGATCCGGCCCGAAAATTTCAACCCCGGAAAATCGAGCGTGGAATCGCGATCCGCTCGAATTTTCCGCGTTCCGTCGCCGTTTTTCGCAATGATAATCGACTGACGACTTCGTATCATTCGCGGACGTGGTCTTGCATTTTTTCGAGCTCTGAATCGACTTTTTAATTAAATCGCTCGCGAGTTTCCCTCCTCGAAATGCATCCTGCGAGAGAACGTTGCGTTAATACACAGGCTCATTTATTTTGCAATACGTTTCTTCGTGTGTACGTTCACGAAATTCTTCGGTGCGAAAAGCTGCATTGTTCAGAAATTAAGGAATGCGGCGGACGAATTTTTGTTAAAATCCTTTTATTTGTCTAAAATAAATTGAACGGTATCTACTCGAAAATAAAAATTCCCCTTTCGCTGATTTATGTAACAGACTTTACTCAAACGAATTTTCCATGTGTATTTTGATCTTTGTCAACTGGCGCCGGCATGGACCGCGATCGGAATTTATCAGGATAAATCTGTCTGTTCGAAACTGACCACAGTGATTTATCTCGGGCCGGTGTGCTCCATCTTGCCGCTCCGATGAAATTGGGGAATTTGCATATCGACGCGGCTCCCCGATTATTGAAAAGTCAAAACCGCTACCCGTCAAGAATCTTCCTACCGGGGTCGCTTTACTCGCGAAATTGAAAGCTCTGCTGTTCTCGAAAATATTCGACCCCAAGGGACAGCATCCATAGGTATGAAGTTGAGATAAGTGTGCGAAAAATATCGGCGGTCCGGCTGTTACTACCGAGTGCCGTTGGAATTGAAATATTCGGACGATTGACGATGCAAATGTTTCTCATTCCAATGACGTTCCCGAGTTATTCATTTAATCATCTCTCCTGTAATTAACTACAAATGAACACTCGATGAAAATATACATTAATCGCGAAATATGCGTATTGCACTGCGCCGCGACCAAAATAGCAATACTGCGTCAGATTAAAATGTTTATATTGCGAAAATGGATTTTATATGTTTATTTAGAATCCTCTTAAATTATTTGCTAAAAATCGTAACTGGAGAAAAAAGAATGACGATAAGGAAAGAAGGAATGAATTCAGTGTAGCATTTCCGATACGATTAAAGATAACAAGAAATAAATAATCAGTGATTTGTTTCAGTAATTTATGTGCATATTTGTTGCGAAGAAGCTGTTGCATTTATTTATTCAGGTTATCCGCAAAAAAAAGTATTTTAAGGGTGAGTTTTGTAGGTGAAAGTGATCTATAATAAACCCGTCGGCTGTAATAGTATTTCTTGATCGAAACGCTTCACAACATTTGCATGTTAACCCTTTGCACTCGAAGCTATTTTACCTCCAAAACGAAACATTTCTTCCAAAAATGGTGCAACTGACTCGTACTATACCGAAATGTTTAGTAATTTATTAAATATAAACAAATTGAATAATGTAAAGAATATTTTGAATAATGATACAGCAATTTTTAGTGGTGCTTCACAGACACCATTCGAGTGCTAAGGGTTACAATCGAACACTTTATTTCGTAACATTACAGATATTTCAATTAATTATAGAAACAGCACACCTATTTTAGAGAAACGGCACACTGTGCAGCACCTCCGGTCAGCAATGCGTTAATGTCCCAGAAACCCCACTGACAGTCATTGCGGCACAATTATAGCGAATACTATCCGCGATAAGCATCGAAAAACGCAGGGGCCGCGATATCCGGCTTCCAGGTTCTGTCCCGAAATCAGAGCGTTCCAGCACTCGGCTCCCGAGAGTGCTCTCTTTTATCACGCTCATTATCACCCCATTCAACTTCTTCCTCCTTCCAACGTTTCACGAGCCGATGAACACCCGGCTTGGGCTCTCTCTCTCTCTCTCTCTCTCTCCGTCTCTCCCTCTCGCCGCTCCGCTCAGCTCGGCTCCGGTCCCCGAGAACCACCGGGCCGGATGCACTTCGGCGCCGGAATTTAGGGTCAATTAATAAATAAGCTCCAGATGGAACCGCGGAGAACGGCCCCCCGGGGCCAGGGGGCAAATATCAGGACAATTACGAGCAGGTGCGACCACGACGGAGAGCGACCAGCCACTTAAACTCCGCTTAAATAAGCTCCGGAGCCCCGTTCGCCCAGATGAACAAGCCCCCGCGCACGGGAACCCAGAGTCTTGCCGCTGCGAATTATGCTCCGGGGACTTCTAGCATTTTCTCTACCTGGAATTTACGCCGGGAAACACCTGCGACAGCCTCCGGTTCCGTCTTCGCACACTTCAAATCGCGAACGCGCCATGGGTTTAGAATCGAAGATCTTCTGGATCAATGTTTGCTTATGGATTTCCGTTGAGGTTTCCTGCGGTAACGTACGGGATGCTAATTGAATAAATTTATCACAATGTGGATCTTTATGCAAGATTGAATGCTTTTTGCAAGTGCATGATACACAGGAGTCGCATATAAAAGACCTGTCTTCTTCGTTTGAAGTTTTCAGTTATTTCTATTTTCACTCAATCCGTTCTTTACAAATGAAACCAAGGACATTATGACAGTTATCAATGAGAGAAATTTATTTCGATCGCTCATAACAGTTATTGATGAAGAAAATTTGTAATAGTTATTATTTAATAGTACAATTTTCAAATGGTAGACAATCAATTATTTAATACATTTTTTATTCATAAAATTAATTGCTACAATCAAAATTTAATGTGACAGACATGAGTTTTTCCAAATTTTCTCCTGGCAAATTACACCGCAAATCATCTAACGTTAATTTTAGAGCAGGAAACATTCGTTCAACGCTAACCTGAGTTGCAAGTACCGCGTGAATTATGCACGCTAGTTTTGATAAATACGGACGTCTATATTTCTGATTTTCCCAGTTGAAAAAATTTTGAAGAATTTTTTTCAGATTTTTCAGAGGCTTGCTTCATTTGAAGAAGAGTAAACAACTCACTAATTAAATAAGCAACTGAGATGAATTTCCTCATCAATAATTATTATGAACAAGTGAAAAGAAATTATCGATAACTGTTATGAAACCGTTTTTCTTCGTCGATAACAGTTATTGAGGAATATCCAATTTGGAGGATTTAACTGTTATTTGTAACCAAAAAGTATTAAAATTTAATACTTTATTTTACTTTATTTTTTATTTAATTTTTTTAAAATCATTTTGTTCTCGAATTTTTTTCTTTATATTTTGTGTAAATTATCTTAAATTTCAATGATATTCAACTTTTTATCAATGATTTTGGTCTCTGAATGAAACATTTGTGACAACCTGTTTGCTTAGTTTCTAATTCTCTTCGCGTCTCTGGAGTGCCCTAAACACTTCAGGAACCTCTCCAAAATATGGTCTCATTTATTACAACGGAAATCTCAGTAACGTAATTTATGTCACAACCATATCACAGATTGAGTATCCTGGACTGTAGGAAACTTCAAACTGTTATTGCCTGAAGAAAGAAGTTTGAGTGCACTCGTAAACCACCCGACCAATTACTGGTCAATCTTGCCAGAAAAAATTACTTAATCTTTCTTTGCAAGAACATTTTACGACAATACTTTATTACGTTCAAAGTGTAGGAGTTAACTTTACTACCTCGGCAAATACTGGATCTATATTTTATTTAATTAAGTTTAACTTGTTCTTAGCCTTGATGACCTGTACCGAAAAATATTTTGAGTTTGCCGAATCATTTTGGCTTACCTTGATTTTTAGAGGTGAACTTTTTAAAATAAATTTAATAAACTTTTCTTTCATAATGTATGATAAAAGTGTAGTGAATTCAACGCACAGCCAGTTAATCAAAATAACTGGCTTCTTTTACACAGTTAATAATTGATCTCTCTCTCTGATTGAAACTCTCTGCCTTGCGAACAGTGTGTATCGTTCCAAAATAAAATAACAGAGAATGGAAGACTATGAATAATGATCGACAAGCTGTGTCCCGCGGCTCAGTCTTTGTCCGATCGTTACAAAAGCGGAGCTTGCACCCTGCTAGCTGGTACGTTGACGCTGATCGCGCGAGCTACGGTCATGAATACAGAAATCGAAGACCGGTCCATTGCTGTAAAACGCAGTTTCATCCGATGTAGTGCATCTGCGAACCACTTACCGTCGCCGGTAAACGGCTTACACGGTGTCACTTGTAACTGCATCCCTTACGGAGGTTGGCGAGAAAATTCTACATCGAGAGAAAATACATTCGTATTTAATTTTCTGTCGCTGCTTCGGAGACGTTAGAAAATGTCCTCAGCATTAAAAATTGTCCATTAATTTCTATATTCGCCGAATTATTTCATCGAAGACATTAAAGTAGTTCAGGTCAATGATTCGCGAGCATGGAACACAATTTTTGGACGCTATTATCTGTATCGTTGAAACTATTGACGTAACGAACAATATTCACGTCAATCAACTTCGTGCCCGCGGGACCGGTGTCAAATGCTAGTCTTTCCGAAACGAACGACGAAAGTGGGATTTCGAAGCGTGGCAATTAATTTCATCGAGGATTCGAAATATCATTACGTTTAACGGGATTATGATATTTCAGCGAGCAATTTTTGTCAGAGGAGATTTTCACTGCGCGTCGGGCTTGAGGGAACATCAAAGGTAATTCGCAAACGAGTGACTCGGTTACAAGGGTGGTTGCGAAAAAAAGGAGAAAAATAAACGGGCCAACGGAGGGGTGGAAAACGGCCAACTCGATTGAATGTGTTCGAAACAGGTCGATTTCGAGTGAGCCATTGGAGGCTCGAGTGGAAACTCGATTCGTCTGTCGGAAGAGAATCAACGAGTGTGCCCGGTAAAGAGTTCATCGTAATTACGGTGGAACCATTGGCTTAGGGGGGTGACAAGGGGAAGAAAGAGGGGGAGAGGGGGTGAAATCGTCGAATCCGCCTGATAACGAGGGAAAATATTTCCCAAAGTAAGATTGCATTTCTAGCCGTCCGTTTTACGCCGTTCCAATTTTTGTGCCCCGTTCTACATCATCCCTTTGACAAAAACCCCTCTTGATTTTCGTCCGAATGTAAAAATGTCGTACTAAACCGCGAAAGCTTAACTGCTTTAAGCGAATTTTAATCATCGAACAGACTTGCCATTCGCCTTTCCACGGATTCATTCCAGTTCAGTCTCCGGAATTTCAAAAATGAAAAATCCCCGACGTCTCTGATGATGACTTTTGTTAGAAACTCTAGGGATTGTTATTCTCGATGGAATCATACTGTTACGAGTGTAGATATGTGATTTATTATGGGATGACGCAAAGGTTTATTGTTATTTGATACGCTTTATTTATCGAAGATTCCCCGAACTCGCAACTACATGATAACGATGTAAACTTGTGGGCTACTACCCCTGGCGAAAATGATTCGATTAAACTACTCGAGCATCTGTCGTAATTATTCGTCTCTACAAAGTGGAAAATGCTACGTGGGTAACTCTACATGAAAACATAAATCGAAAGAGAAAAACAATATTTTTTCATACTCATTTTTCCAGAAACAATTAACTCCTTATACTACAATTTATTTTACAGTTACAGTCAACAGGACTTCTTTGCAGTTCATATTATAATTTCCTAGAAGAGAAAGAAAATTTATATTTACTATGTGCCTTCGTATCCAATGGCTATACGATGAGAAATTCAATTTTTTGGTCATTAAGAAGCATGACACGCGTAATTTCAAGTGGTCAAACATTCCCAGTAGAATAATTTTCATATTGGTGCAAAATTGATCGAATCCTTTCACGAATAATCTTACCGATAACTTATTTGAAGTTTGCCCATTACTCAAACAGTCCACTTCAAAACAACTGTTCGATCATAAAAATCGTAAAATAGAAAGCGCAAGAATTTGCAAACACAAAAAGGATCCACGGTCTCCGCAACGTGGCCCATAAAAAATGAATTCGCCGCAATTACGGACCGCGCGTAATTTCCTGCCGTTGTATCGTAACAAACTATCAGTTCGCAATTAATCCGGCCGATCGAGTGAAACGATAGCTTGGCGGGAGGGGGTGGGGGGTTGGCAGTAAAGGGTTGGGAACAGGCAGGAAAAAACGAGGAAACTAATAGGGACAGTATGAGGGGGACTTTAATGGATGGCAGTTCCCGCGACGTAATTGGTCGTCCGTGAATCGCTCGTGGAATGTTTTTCGCATCCAACTATCAACTCCGTCGCTATTTTCCGTTCTCCTGTATCTCCACCCCGTGGAGTGGAAAGACACGGGGGACGGAGGAAGTATACGACAAGCGACCTCGCGGTAATGCCGCGTGCGTCGATCTCTTTCCAATGCTAGAACTATAGCATAGGACGTACGTGTTGGGCGAGGGTAAGGGGTGCGAGAGTTCACGGTCGAACGAGAATTTACTTGGCCCGTAATTTAATACACCAAGGGCGGCGATATTGCGCTTCAAAATTTTATTTCCGTGCCGAACCTCGTTTTCGTCCTCCCCCCCCCCCCCCCCATTATAGTACAGAGAAATTCGATTGGTGACGTTTTTCAGTATTGCTACTCTGCTTGAAACTCTTGTGTGTGTATTTTACTTTACACATTTTAAGCGTACCTTCACATTACTATTTTAATCATGAATTTTTAGATTCGGACGTTTTATTCTCGATTTTTAATTAATTTATTAAAGTAGTAATTTATTTATTCGTATTCCACGGAAACATTTTTTTTTCAAACAATACAACGACAACATTGAAATCTTAAGGAAGACAGCTTTAATCAACAAGCTTTCACGTAAATTGCTTTTCGAAAACTGGTGAGGATTTTATTGGTCTTTGAGCGATAAAAAAATAGCGGAAATATTTGCGGAAGTCAAGATAAACGGTACGGCAAAAAATAGAAATAAAAGAGCGTATGAGGAAAAAGCCCCGATATTTGTCGTTACATGGAAATCCCGTTCCACAGAAATTCTATTACATGAAAAACGATATTTTTGCCGCAGGAATTTCACCGTATATTTTTCCGAGCGAATCGTTAGAATCGAGTTTCGCGTTTTCGTGTTTGCAATTTGAAATGCTTAAGCTGCTTCTTTGATCCTGAAGCGACTGCAACAGGGAAATACGACCGGTTGCTGAAAGTTGGTCGCGTTGCCAGCATATTAGCGAAGCTGCGAAGATGCTCCTGCGGAAGATCACCGACTAGTCTCGTACAGTTGATCCAGAAAATATTTGACCCCTTTTCCCATTCTCGCAAAATTGTGTACGTTTAATCAACAATAATTTCCTTTAAAAAAATAACAACAATAAACTGGAGCTCATTTTGAAGCTTGAGTCCTCAATTATATCAATCCGTCGTTCAGTTTTTCTTATAAAAGTATGTTACAGCAGGTGAAAAACTGAGGACACAATCGCTATCGAAAATGCTACAAGTTCAAAGTCTGTCGAAACATTAAAAAACATTTTTCGCGAATGAATCCACTATAAATTTCAAGACTGCAGCTTCCCCTTCACAGCGAGATCTTTAACTTGATGTACCATTTCTTTTAGACGATCTATTCAGTTTTGAATGGTGCACCGACAAATTTACAATAATATAAGCTTGTTGATAAAACTTGTTCCTCGTTTTGGATTCATGAAACGGTAATAAAAAAATCATACAAAAATCAATCTTAGAGATCTCGCTGCGAAGGGGAAGCCTCAATCTTCAAATCGGTGGTGGATTCATTCACGAGAACATTTTTTTAACGTTTCTACAGACGTTTGAACTTGCAGCATTTACAAGTCTGCAATTTGGAAAAAAGCATAAAAGCTGATCCTTCGATCCTAATCGAACTGCGACAAGAAAACGTGATCGGTTACCGACAGTTGGTCGCGTTGCCAGCGCACGGAAAAACCAGGAAACGAATTCCCGCGGAATCGTTCCAATTTTCCGTTCGAAGAGGAATCGGAAACGAAGCGAGGAGCCAATGCCGAGCAATTATTAACTATTTAGGTCGGGTGCCCGTGCAACCCGATTCCGATTTCCTGATCGCCGACTTAATTGCGTTAGGTTCGGTGTTTTGAAGCGAACGTTCATACGTAGAGGTGATCGGCGCCGGTGGCCACGCGTGTCCGGTTTAATGGGAGCCTAATAACCCAATTAAAAGCGGATTGGATGGCTGGTAAGCGCCGCGGAAATTCGATGAAAATCGTGGCAGCTCGCCTTCGATCCAATGAAACGGTATAAAGGACGATAGCACAGCCCGATCACGATCTTTGCCTAACCTTTCAATGCTGATACGTGTACCATTCGCTCCAGACTAGTAATGCCTCGAAAAGAGCTGCACTCCAACATTATTTGATATCATACTTTTTAATTCTGATTTCAATTTTCTCACGAATATTTGGTTTCTATATTTTATTTCATTCGAATTTTAGGATCACGGATTCTCTGAAAAATAAATGTTTGTAGCCAAGGCAATAACCTCGTCAGTCTCTAATAATTCGCATTTCTTCGATTAACTCCTCCATATTTATTGTTTTTTTTTATACTTATGGACTACAAGAGTATTCAGAAACTGTACTAGCAAGATTGGCGACAGTTTCCTCGACGATCCAATAATTCGCATTTCAGCACTAGATTTGAAACTTGATAATCAAGTTTTAAGATAAAATTTTAATTGAAAAAAATTTAGTTCGAGATCGGTGAGGTATGTGCAATGTGTAAACAAGTGAAAATAATCAATGTACAACGCGCGATCATTTTCCACGGACCGAGGCTTACTTTGGAAGTACAAGGACTGCAAAATTAACCTTTGATCTCCACTGATCGAGTTCCCGTATCTTGCTAATCACATGCGCCATGTTTTCCCGTGGAAATTCATTTAGTTAGACGAGTCCGAGCGAGTCCATTAGAGGGGCAAAGGGACATGTAGGAAAGGGCTGGTTAATACGGTGGACAATAATTCCAAAGGAGCTCGATCCAGACAGCTGACCAAACAAGCTCGTTGCTGTTGACACGAGACTTATGGTAATTTTATAGGAAATCAATGGCCCGGTCTCTCTGGCCAGTCCGACGCCGCCGCCGCGTGTAGGACATCACACGAATCGAATATTCGAAAACATACGCGGCTACGTTCGCGGCCCCGTTGTTCCACCGGAAAATACTGTTACCCGGCGTCTCTCTGGCCGCCGGAAAATATTCCCGGCCTCTTGTTTTCGTTTCGTTGTACAAACCGCGGCCGCAGCGCCACTGGATACGGAAAAATCTGTTTCCCAAATTGATCGCGGCCGAGTGTCGGCTCGTTCCCGGCCCGAATCGAAAAACGAAGCGTATTAAATTCGATCGCGAGCAGCCCCCGCTACCCTTTTTTCACATTCCCGTCCCGCCACCGCGACAGGAAAACTGATATACATGCAACTTTAATGTCGACGCAGGGCTGCGCCCCTGCAATACGTTCCAGTTACGTCCGCTGTCGTTTTACCTTAAGGGGAGTTTCTCGTGTAACGCCAGTGAAAACAAGTGATTTTTCAAAATTTTGTTTAGGGTAACTTCCCGATATATGGAACTGGGCTTCTTTGGGGTGTAAACATTTCCCCTCTGAACTAACTAATGTTTTCCTTTGAAATTCTGTTCAATCATAAAAAACAAGCGAGATATTTTAGACGATCGAGTTAGGTGAGACACCCTGTGTACGTATCTTCTGGCTGTGACCTTAAATCGCCTTGACTAATTATAGTCACTGAATTCCTAATAAAGAAAGTATCATCGTGGGTGTTTAACAAAAGGTGTTCCCATTTTAAGAACAATAATAACTCACCCTGCATATTTAGGGTTAAAAAAATAAAAGTCGCAAGGTTTCGCGAAGTATGTCGAATTTGCACGATTTTTTTCAAGGTTCCAGACCAGAAGACCCTCTTAGCCGAAGCAAATTTTCCAACGAATACTTAATTTTCTCGAGACATTTTTTTATTGTCGGCGCGCAGGAAGCCTGTTAGTGAGAACATCTTATCCGCTGATTGAAAGATGGCTGGAAAGAAAGTTGTAACCGGAGCGAATTTCGCAAGATCGCCGGGACTCGAAGTTTTCGTAGGGTTTCGCGGGCGCGCTCACCGCTGCGAGCGTATCGAGAGCTTATAAAGCTTTCAGCTTACCGGAAGTTTCCCCGCTAAGCCACGACCCATTCCCGGCGGAGCAACACGTTTTTCCGACGAAATCCCACCGGCGCCGACCCTGTTCGCCGAGCAAATTTGATTGATAAGGATTACCGTCGCGCAGCGTACCGGAGCACGTTTGAAATTCCGAGCAGGCAGCCGCCTCGTAACGAATTGGGGAGGGCTTAACTTGATTACAAGCTCCTGTACAGGCCCACCTCGTCTTACCTTACACCCACGACCCCGCCGCCGCGAGTCTTTTCAACCGAGGCCTTCCCTTTCTTCCGACCGGATATTGGCCCGCGCTTTATCGACGAGACAGTAAGGCTGATTGAAGGCTGGCGAACACGTCACGGTGACGATCAGAAATATTTGATCGCTGGCTACGATCGCCAGCTTACCGGAAGAAATAAGACACCGTAGTGTTCACAATCTATAAAATATCACAACCTCTGTCCCATAATAATCAGGGGGAACCATAAATAATCAATTATTTTGGAATCTAAATAAACTTTGTAGTAAATTCAAGTTGATATTTGCGTGCGCTATTTGATTATACTCTGAATGTTGAATAAGCATTTTTCAGCCCACATTTTCAGCCTATCTTTCATTTGTTTTCATTTTAGAGTCTATGCATTAGAGGGACCCATAAGTAATCAATTATTTTGAAATCTAATCTTTGTAGTAAATTCAGGTTTTCATTTCTTAATGTATTATATAATCTCCATCGTTATCAAGGACAGTTTGCCATCATTCCTGCAAATTTTCAATCCCTCTCTTATAGGGTTCGTGAAGCAAAATATGACTCAGAGTGCCTCCTTACATCTTCTACAGAAGTGAATGTTTCATTTCTTAAATAATGTTCCAGAGATTTGTAAAGATGATAGTCCGATGAGTATGGGGGTGCGGTAAAACTTCCCATTGCAATTCTTTGATTTTTTCCTGAGTGAGTTTCTCTGTACGGGGCCGGGCATTCTCAATTTGCAGTGTTACACCTTTTCTGTGGACTAAAGATGCCCTCTTTTTCAATAGTTCTGAATACAGCCGTTGGAATTGCTGACAATACAAGTTAGCAGTAACTATTTCTCCAGGTTTCAACAACTCAAAGTGAATTATGTCACGACAGTCCCACCAAACGCACAGTAACACCTTCCTAAGTGATAAGATAAGTTTATGGGTTGATATGGCGGTTTGATTTTCAGAAAGTCATTGCTTGGAACGCTTTATGTTATCACAAAGAATCCATTTTTCATCTCCGGTGACGATTCTGCTAAGAAATGGATCTCTACGAAATTTGGATGGCAATGAAGTGCAAATTGATCGACGAATATTCTTGTTGGTCTTAGATAATTGATGTGGTACCCATATTCCTTGCCTATATGCCTTTCCCATTTCGTGTAGGTACCTTTGTATAGTTAACCATGTGAGCACAAGGCTTCCCGATAATTCTTGTATACTTAATTTTGGATCAGCTTCCACTAGAGATTTTAGAGTGTCACTATCAAATTCAATTGGTCGTCCACTTCGATGCCTGTCAGAGAGATTATGATCACCCGCAGTAAACCTTCTGAACCTACGTTGACACTTGACCTTCAATACATCTCCATAAACATTGCAAATTTTCTTTCATCGTAAAATTTATTTCAAAAATAGTTTGAATAATGATACAGCAATCTTTAGTGACGCCTTACAGTCGCCATTCGAGTGCTAAGGGTTAAAAGTATTGATTATTTAAACATTTTGTACATAAAATCAAATAAATTTCCCTTGATATTACATTAAACTTTCTGCCGTTTTGTCTCTAATTGGAAGAATGAAATCTAGAAGCCATTAAATTGATTTAAAATAGTTAACATTAACTTATTCATTTCTTAACAATTTGGAAATTGGTGCGTTTCCTTGATAAAAGAGAATACTCTGTGCACAAACAAATTATGTTCCGTTTCCAAACGTACAGATTACAGTTCGATTGAAAACGATAAATACTACGGATAACAATTCCGACTTCGGACTCGGTCCACTTTATAATCCAACGTTTTTGAAGTAATGATGAAAACATGTTGCCAATTACGCGGGGTGAAAGAACGAAATGGAATTGTCGCGTCATCTGATTATTGCAGCTCCATTTCGGAGTACTTACAGCAATTAAATAATCGTTTGACGATGCCGGGGCCGACAAGGACAAAATTGAAACGAAGGGAGATCGACGAGGAGAACGGAAAATATGGAGGCCGATGGGATTAGGGAAACGGTTCATGGAGTCCCCGACCATTTCGTATTTCATCGGTCGCTCGTTCGGCGCCGGCATTGTTTGGCCTGCGGGTCGCGCATCACAATTACCGTTTTAAAATTTTAATTAATATTGGATCGCGTCGCCGACGTAAATTTCACCGTATATACGGGGGATAAACAGTGGCCGTCGCGCGTCGCCCATTTGAAGGCAGTCGAGCGCGATTGTAATTAATAAAAAACGGCAAGTTCCCACGTGAACATGACATGTGTTTCGACACCGCGAATTAACGAGTGTTTCATGTGATTGTACAATTCGCCGCAGAGATCCTTGTTGACATGGACCGCGCAAATTTCGTGCAATTAAACCGGGAACCTTGTTACAGTGAACGATGCTCATGGAAATCGCGAACAATCATTAATCATGGCTATTCTTAAAATTATTAGAACCATGTAGAAGCGTTTTATCTCACAGCTTGAGCTTGGAAAGGTGAATTGAGTGAGAGAAAAATATTAAAAGAATATACGAACAATGTTATACCATTTTGCAACCTGTTAACAATAATCGTGCAGAGTTTTCTTGCCGTTCCCGTTTGTTTCTGATTTCGGTCGCCCCGTTATAGAGATTTAATTTGATTCGATCTTTATATCGATTGAGTACCTATTTCACGTTACTAATTTTCTGCGGAAGTTCCATCGATTATCGATCAACCGTTCTCGAGAATCAAAGAGGAGGGGGAAAAATGTCGAATCACAGGCTTCCGTACGCGTATCTATAAACAGCTATTGGCATGCGGTTGAAAGAAGTTCAAAGTATACTGAGAAGAATCGACAATGGAACAAACGAGACGCGCACTAATTACCATTAATCTTGCCAAAGACAGGATGATAATCGATAATATCGACGGAATATCGACTTCCAATCACGGAGCCGTGGGGCATGATCAGGGCTACACAACATGTCGACGGGAACAAAGATGCTCGTAATTTATGCGTGACAGGATGAAATGCTTGAATGGAAAATCTCCACTGTTTATGCTAGTATTTTCAGAAGGGTTCCCGTGGAAATAAAATACACCTTCGTCCAGAAAGTACATCAAATAAAAAAAGAAATGGCAAACACTATCTCCACGACTATTTTTGAAATCAATCTAGAGGTGTCAAAACAAAGAGAATAACATGTTTTTTGTCTCGTATCTTCACATTGTATTAATTCTCTATTATTTTTAACTGAGGTAGCTTCCTTGACTTCAAGGCATTGACAAATGAATCGTTGGAGAAGAGTGTGGGCCCGACTCGTGTAAATTTAACCGGACCGATTTTAGGTATACGGTGAATTCTCGATAGATTATCAACAGCCCAGTTATGGACCAATTAGGCCTATTATGTACGTCTACACCTCGGCGTTCGCAGCCTTTCACGAGGTGTACCCCGCGATGGTGGGGATAATTCTGCGACGTTTATCATCCAGGGCATGCCGACATATACAGAGGAATCACTGTATTTAACAGAGTACTACTGTAGCTCGAAAATCTAGAAAATAAGAAACAAGCTGCCTCGACATAAAAATTGGAAATACAATGATTTCTCTTTATGGAAATTAAAGACTTAATTAAAAAAAAAAAAGACGCAGCCGAGCAAATTCGGCCGGACAGCTGAGCTATTTATTCGACGTAGGGTGCGCGCGTTGCGTGGGAGGATACGTAATCGGATTTCTGTCGAAATCGTGCACGCAGCTGTATTGTGCCGGTGGGCCGGCTCCATTTCACCATTATACTCCTGGTCGGATCGTCGCGTAACATCGAAATACCGGCAACGTGTGTCTCGGAGGGATTACGCGGATGCGTTCCCGTAATGGCGGTTTAATTTTAATGGACGGCCAACCTCCATCTTCCATCGTTACGTGCCATTATACCCGTGTTTCGGAGGAATCTTTTCGCCGACACCGGCCGCGATTTCTTTCATTCGCCGCGTATCAATTTCACGGGACGAGGAACCCGTGTATCGCGCGCGCGCGCAGAATTCGTAATTTCCGTATCCGCGCGACTGCTAATGACATCCCTGCCACCGTTATCCACCATCCTTCCGACGAGGACGCCGAGTTCCACCTGCTCCGTAATTTAGATATTCAACGACCGCAATGGCTGCCTTGATTGGAACCGCGTCTAACCCTCCTCGGTCAAGGTCGTCATTTTGGGCGGTTCGGTTAGCAGTGTATCATTAGGTAAGCAAATCACCGAAGTGTTAGATCATTTCTTTAAAGTAGAATACTTTCCGTCGCAATTGAGCTTCAACGATCTTAAATGACCTTGAGTCGTAGGTGTACGCGTCTTGAAACGCCTTATTAGATAGTAAAGTGCCGGTCAAAATGATAGGGCGATCGATGTATTTGTATATTTCATATAACATCATAATGAAATAAAACGCATGAAAATGAAATAAAACAAAGTATTGTTACAAATTGGAGTTTTTTCAAACAAAAACCTATTAAAAGATTGTTTAAATCAATTCCTAAACGCTTGCTAGATGTTGTACTGCGAAAAGGTAGTTTCACTAAATATCAATATGAAATTCAAAAAATATTTCTGTTCAAATAATCGTATTTTTGGATAATGTTCTATTATTTTGTCTGACATAATAATCTACATACATAATCTCGTCAGCTCATGACCAGCGCGTACTAGATTGAACCTTCCTCTTTGGAATGAGCCCTTTACCAGCGACAAAACATTCTTATATAAGAACGAAAACTTGAGGCACGTAAAACCATTTTTTGACGGTAATGTAGTCACTCTACCTTATCACGAATCTACGAAGACCGGGCCCTTAAGAGGTTAAAAACATTGTCAAAAAAAAAAGCAGAAAAACCTGCTGCATCACACCGAAGATCGTGTAACACCGTAGGACGCGAGTTCTCAACTTTCAATTTGCGGCAGCAACAATCTCGATCCCGTTTTTCGCCGGCCAAATATCCTCCGCAGCCCGGAGCGTTTCGAAATATTGAGTTCCAACGGAATTAGGACGAAGGAGCACGTTGCTCTGGCCTGTACTTGTAATTGCCGTGACTCGTTCCGCGCTGAAAACACCGCGGCGAAACAGCGGCCGAGCGATAATAACGATAACGATGACGATAATGACGAGGACGACGCCCGGCCCGGCCCAACGAACGGTGAAACGGGACTCGTGACTGTCCACGGGAGAAAAAAAAAACTGGCGGCCGTCGTCGACGACGCGTTTTAATTACAGGCGTATTCAATTATCAGCGTTTCGATTCGCTTCGGGGGCCACGGCGAAGAGCGCGACGATCGGCGAGGCGGAAAATTAATCGAAGCCGATTCTTCTTTCTTTTCAGTTGGCGCGACGCAACGACCCGACACGCCGTGTTTATTTTCACGTGATCGATCCTAGCGATCTGCAACGAGCAAGCGAATTGTCCTGATTTATTTCCGACCATTATTGTTATTTATTTATTCACCACGATTAGTCGGCGCTAATTGCCCGGCATTGCGAGTACACGTATCTGGTTGTGGTGGCTATATTGATAGTCGCGCGGAGATTGATGGTAACAGAAAACGATGCCAGTGAGCGTGTCAGTTTTTATGGGTCGTAAACAATGTCGCAATTATAAAAGCCTAAAAGTGTTACAAATGTTTCCCGAAAGCCACTAATCAAGTGTTACGAATGTTTCGAAATAACAAGTCATTGTGAAATGTTTTGCTGCGTAATGATTAGATTGCGGATCTTTATGGAAAATCAAATTTGTATGCATCCATTACAAGATACAGGAGCTAAGTAAACATTTATTTTCCTCATTATTAATAATAATATTTTAATAATAATATATCGACAGTCTTGAATTCTTTGAATCTTTTCACTGTTTTAAATTGCGCCTACTTATTTTTGGCATAAATACATAAAATCCGAAGTCTAGTGATGATACAAATATTTTCACGAATGTCTGCACTTTAATAATAACGATTTAATATTCTATGCAATATAGGGAATTGTAGAGTAAAATTAAATAGAGCGATGGGAAGAAATTGTGAGTTTGAGATAGTGTTTCGTTTTTACAAGTCTGATATATTACATGTTAGACTGTGAATAAATCGATAAAATTTCAATATGGAAAAAAAGAGTTGTGAAACACGTTTGTGATAGTAGATTTATTTTCGCGGTCTCGCTATTAATCGCGTAGAAGATTGACAAGAAGAACGGTGCTTATCGTTCACCGCAGATATGACACAGCGATATTTCCGAACTTCGGTATCTGTTACGCGGAATTCATTCGCGGCTTCACGCGTCATTTAATTATACCCATAAATTCTCGTTACCGTTCTAATTTGCTAGTTTTGTCGATAGCGCCCCGCCATGTCCCGTCCCCAACGTGTCTCCGCAAACATCCCAGTCGGCAATTGTACGCTTTCGAATAAACATTCTCCAACAGCTATTGAAAATCATTTAACAAACAGGCCATGGGACGGGGAGGGAAGGGGGCTTCGGTAAATGAACGTAAATTCAAACTCGGGACTGATTCGCATGAAGAGTCCCATGATTGCTACACGATAATCCTCGTGTCGGTGTCATTTATCACTGACCTGAATTGCTGTGCTCGTTAGTTTTGCCGCTTCCTTAAACAAAAAGTGATATTCATCAACATCGATCCAGGTAATAAATTTCTACCATAAATGGAGACGTTGGAGAAACAAATGAACGAGCTTTACGGAACCATTTTGCTTCCGGCGTAGATTGCTGAAAGATTACTGAATTGTCCGCTGCTCCTTTTACATGATTCTGTCAAATAATAAATATTTTAGAATTAAATTCACCTTCAGACTTCGTTTAAATTGTTTGACGCAAATACAAATGCATAGTTTGACAAACCTCGTCAACATTCTCAAACAAACCCAGAAGACTTTTAAGCGACATCCATGATCCTTGGGGCTAACAGTATCGCATTTACAACATAAAATGTATTAAATAATTTATACATTATTAAAGAATATGTTCACCGTCTTAATAAATTCGATTGGAACAGATTAAACGGAAATGAGGTAAGCAAGCGTTTCGCTTATTCCTTGCGTATTTTTGCATTGAAATTTACATGAAAATTGAAGAGAGAGGCGATACAGAATTAGCTACGCATTTAACGTGTAAAAGCGCCAAATAAAATTATACAATGCACAGTTTGACGAACTTTACGAAATAAAAGGAAACTGGCCTGGAAATCACGGCAAGCAAAGCCACGAAACTCGGAGACACGAAATAAGTCGAGAAAATCACCTAATCATCCTTGGAGGACAGTTCGTTCCCCTTTCAATAGCGGCGCCCTATCCGGTAGTCGCAGAACAGTAGATCGCGTTCATTATCTCGCTCGCGAGCGCACCGGAGTGTGTTAATGAGCAAACGGGTCTCCATTAACCAGACACACAAATTCGAGTCTCGTCGGTGTGCTCCGCGGAAAAATCCCCGGGGTAAGACGGGTTTCGTTCGTGATAATCGTCACGGCAGTTTCGCGAGCGCCCGACTGCTCTATTCTCCTCGTCATCTTCAGCCGCAATTAAACTTACGAAAATAGTTCGCTTAACGCGCTCATGGTCGCGCCGACGCCCTCCAACCCCATCCGAGACCTTGTTCCACCCCCTTCTCACCTCCTCTGCGCACCGGAACACGAAGAAAAGTGGCCGGAAAGGAACTTGAGCATTAGCCTAACAGAACTTATCCATAGACTTCGAGGTTTATGCGTTCACCACAAAAATAAAGAGAATTTAAAATTGGTTTCACATCGTTCTGAACACGTGAAAGTTATTAACAGAAGGATCCCATTTTTCTGTAAAAACTGTTTCTTGTCATTTATACAACGCTTTCGGGAATTCGGTGATAATTATCACGAAAGTGACAGGTGGTGCCAGCCGGGTGGCGAGAAATGTGTAAGGGGTAGAAAGGGGGAGGAGGGAGCTAACACTCGGGGCCCAACCGTGCGCGGTATTAACTGTCCAAGTTGTCAAAGGCGGCGTGCGAGAACTTTCGTGGGTTCGCGGCCATTGTTTCCAGCGACGGTGGTCTCTCGATGCCTCCTCGGACCTGGAACTTCCGCCGGGATGGCGGCTTCCGGTTATCGACTCGTCGAGATTGAAATTCTCTCGACCCCTGCCCGCCTCCGCGGCTATCGTTCTGCGGCCGAGATCCAAATATCTTCTTCCAACGGAGACGTAAACGACCGAAGATCAGTGAGAAACTTTCCGACCGAGGATCCAACCTGATTCAATCCCAGCCCGCGGATCCCTGGACCCGCAGCCACGCAAAACTCCAAAATTGAATTCTTTTTGGATGTTATCTTATCGCCGGTCCCGCAGATTCCCGGCAAAAAGTTCACCTCCCAACGCGAAATACAGTTTAAAAATCTGCCTGCGAATTAAATTTTAATGCTGGGCGTTCAACTTTGGAAATGTTCTCTTCGAGGACTTCGAAGGGGTTAAATAATTTTTAGAAGACTCCTGTTGCTATGCTAGATGACTGATATCTTTGGTTTCAATGACAAACTGCTGAACTGTAAGTTCATCACGTTCAACAATTTGGTCATTTTCTATTTCATCACATTTTTGATGTTCAAAGTCATTTGAAGGTCACGATTAAAGTATACAGAAATATATCTTTTCATTGGTTACAAGATATAATGGACTATAAGATTTCACTATTTTTGTTGGTATTCTTCTTTTGAAATTGTGACAGGAACATTTTTCATCTCATTAAAAACATAATAGACAGATGTTTGGGTGATTTCAATCCTTTTAAATCTTCATGCGTAATAAACTCCCACGAGAAATCTTGGTCACATATTCCTGATTTATATAATATCTGATATAGTATTTATAATACCTGATTTATTGCTATCGTATTTTGACGGTGTTTTCTTTCTGTCTTTTTTAAAATAAAATTTTAGTAACAGATGCACAGGGATTTTTGTCTAGCCACAGAAATAATTAGAGAGGTACGCGTTGTAAAAATACTCCGATGTCAGCGGCAGGAGAAATAATAAAAGAAATCTCGGTTGGCCGGGGAGTTTCGCTGGACGGCAATCGGTGGTGTTCTTACTAGATAATATACTCGGCTGTAATTATCCGTAAAACGGGCGGAGAAGGTTCTAGGGTAGCGTCGGAGTAGGTTGAAGCTGTCCCCAATGCGGAGGATCCCTAAAAATTCTGGAGACGCGCCAGCAGAACGAGAAGGGTGGGGGTGGAGACGCAGTTTTGCGGGTTGCCTCTGTCCGACTGCTAATGGAAACGTTCCCCGTGCCACCCCCGCACCCTCCCGTGGCGGAATCTTGTGGATTATCTGGAGCTTTTTAATATTCCGGGATGTAGGTACCCTAATTTTAATAGAAACGCCGCGCCGGCAGCCGAAGACTCGATTAAACCGAGGAACTTCTCGCCCGTGTCTGCAAAAAATTCTGCAATCCCGATTTCCGGCAATGCCCGCCCTTATTTTCGCGAATGGCCCGTCGCCCCTTTGAAGATCGATCAATTTACCGGCAACAACAATAACGACAATAATTCCGTAATCTTGTGTTTTCATTTTAGATGTATTAACCTTCGTATATTTCGAAAAAATGACCACCCCTAGGGAAGAGTATTCAAATTGTAAATGTCATAGTAGAATGTTATTTATGCTATTCATTAAAAAATTGACAGTGATATTGTACGTACATAAGGCAAATATGGTGAGAGAGTTAACAATGTTTATAAAAAAATACGTGTTATTAAAATGGTAAATACTTTTTTTCTCTTATCAAATACAGCTAATGTTATGTTTACACTCCTGGATCTAGTGGCGATCATTCTGTGACTTTCATCGTCCAGGCCTTGATGACATATATAAAGAAATTACTGTATATAGAATACTATGCTCTTTAGCATTACGTAAAAATTGTACGACAATTGACACAATATAACAAATCATGCCAACATTCTTCAATACATCAAATAGTGGAGATGGTGGAAAGAGTTGCTAAAAATGTTGCCTCATCGCTTGGATGTGATTGAACATTTTCCTAATTTAATGTTAGATTGGCTCAATTTGTGTATTATAAAATGACACTCAGTCGCATCCATTTTCGTCTTAATGTTTTCTTCACAAGTGTCGAGTTTCATCGTCGTCTCGTATTTAACAAGAATTATAATTCATTGGTAACAATAGTGATTATTTGACAGCATCGTGGAGTTATCGTTGAAGACAAAGATGTAAAAATAAATGAAAAATATTTACGAGCGAACGTACATATTATGTTATGAGAGCAATTATGCCGCTGAAGAGCGAGATTCAGAGCGTTTTAACGACGTTGCTTTCAGACCTAAGCCTGGATATAATGAATTTAAGAATTTTGTGTACGGTGTGTGCACTGAGTTCTCGTATTTAAATAGAGCTGAAATAAGCACTGTACTTTAGAATGAAAAACCCTGTCTCTAGAATGGGACAATGAGAGAGGGAAGAAAGTAGGAAAATGGAAAGGCTTGTGTCCGAGCAGCTTCGCACCTTTAGAGCGTCTCTTTTCAAAAATGTGATAACTGCGGAGTCCAAGAACACAAATCTGCGAGCCAGAAAGTTAAATTTAATTTCGTTCACATTCTGGAAAAAATAATAATTTAAGTATATAGTATTTTACTTGCGTGCTTATTTCTAATTAATTCAAATGACGCGACGCTCCTAATATCAAGATTCTTAGATTTTTAATTTGTAATGGTTCATATGCATTATGCAATGCCATAACAAAAATGTTTATATCTCAGGAAAGGTTGACCTTTCGACCTATGTTTAGCAATGCTTTTTTACTCACCACAGTGATGTTCTATATACCATATAAATATTAAATTTTTTTAACACTGTGTATATTTTAACATTTTCAAGTCATGTAACCAATTATACTAACAAGTTATGGCTGAGTTAGAGCATAGTCGACACCATTTGTGTAAGCTTAAGTCTGTATCTATTAGAACAGGAGATCCAGTAGAAGAGGACAGTCTTTAGTCAGACAAATTCTGTCAAATTAGAGAAAATTAGAAAAAAATTAGAGAAAATAAAAGAATATTAAGCGTACTGCATATTTTATGCATTTATGACAAAAATGAGTGGATCAAGGACAGAACAGTAAAAACATTTAAAGAACTTAAACACACTGTTGGATTAGTTCCAACTCGTTATGGAAAGAAATAAATGTCTATGTAACTCCTGTACCTTGGAATTAACGCGGACAATTTTTATGTTCCACAAAAACCAGCAGTCTATTATTCATGTTTCCTGGAGGGAAAAAATATCTCTCTTCGGCGATAAATCTACCAAGAGCCGGAGATAATGCTGCAAGGTTCTCCAAGCAGACAAGGGGGTTCCCGAAATTCCGGGCGTCTGAGAATTTCACCGGCAAGGTGAATCCAGCTGCAACTGTACCTGTTGGAGGCGTTTCCCGACAGGCTGCTCGGTTTTTCGTGGTCAATGGCGGATCTCGGTGAGCGGTAACCAAATCCAAGCTTTGAGGCTAGCGTTACGGTGATTATATTCCCGGACAACGTGAGCCGACGACATTTTCCTGGAACGAGGTTAACCTGGTTCAGAAATCAGCGTGAAACTATGGCCGTAATTAACGGAAAACTAGAATGTTGTTTTGTAATAATTCGGAAAATTCCGTAGCCAATTATCTCGCATCCCTCTTAAAGAAATAATGAATAATTCTCAGCCACACAGATGTGCCTATTACTTTAAAGGGAGTGAGAGAACAGGTAACAAACATCTTGTTTATCATCTTCCATGGAGTTAATAAAAAATTTTTTAGGTACTTTTCCATCTATTTGTTCTCGCGAAGTAATGCAGTTTCTTGTTCGAGTTACGTCGATAAAGGATATAAAGGATGTTTAATCGAAATATGAAGAAACGTGTGATTCAAATTTAATATTTTTAACAAGTACAGTGCATACTCGATATATGTCAACAACAGGAGTTTTGCCAACGTCATGTATCACCCAGGGTTCATACCAGAGCCGTATTATGTTTACACTTCTCCTAGCCCTTCCCGGGGTATACCCTGCGGTAGTGGTGATAATTCCGCAACGTTTATCATCCAGATATAGAGAAATCACTGTACTTCCCCAAAATTGTTAAATTCATCTATGCCAAGTAATAATTACATTAACCTTAGAACAGGAGTATTTCTCAAAAATTTTTCATATTTAAAAATACGTGTGATTTTTTATTTTAGGAAAGAAAATAGAATACTTTAAATTATACGGAAATCCGTGCCAAATAAATCTGCATGTATAGACAAGATTAAAATTTCATGAAGTCTTTATAGCAACCCCAGGGTGTGATTCCAAGATTAATCTTTGACCAATTGCATCGAAACAAGTTCAACAAAAGTTGAAAATAAAAGAGGAAGAAATTACTTCGTAGTAAATCGATAATTCGATCAAGTACGAATTCCATGAAGCAACTTGCACTCGACTCTGTTAACACTCGTTATTAAATAAGGGATTGTCTCCGACTGGTAATTCCATTCTTTAAGTGATCTGAAGCGGTGTTATCGACGCGGCTCGTCAATCGAGGACCGTGCCGGAAACGCTTTCTAGACGCAGTTGCCGGCTCGTTAAGTTGTCATTGATTAATTAAATTGTCCGCGGCCCGTTGAGTGCAGTTTGCCGCCGATATACCCTGTTTCCTGGTAGCACGGAACTGTTCCACCGGCTCCTTTCGCTCGGGGATTACTCATCTCATTTTGCATTCCGTCCGGAACACGGACACGTATAAGTCAATGTAGTCCCGAGCGAGACGAGGGCTTAAGCTTGCGGTTTACCCATTTGTCGCCTTTCGATTTTCTTCATGCGAACACAAAGCTGTCGAGATACTATTGCCGTCCAAATCAGATCCCTAGCAAGAGTGTAAACACTCACAAAGAATTTTTTAAGATTTGAGATTTCCTGTTTACGATTATTAGTCTAAAAAGACTTCTATAGAGACTTCCACGATATTAAAATTATTAGTGAAAAATATTTTGTAGTTAATTCCTATGTTTTGCAATTCATGCACAAAGGTTCGCAGTCTAATTATTACACTGCAGACTTCTATATAAAAATGTTCGACATATGGGAGTTAAAAAAACAATGTTTTCTGTCTGAATCATTTTAATAGATTGGAAATAATGTATCAGCATTTTTAGAATTTTTTGATGTTTTCATCGTTTGATGTTTCTTGTACCCATTTTTCAGTCAGTGAGAAGAAACTGAACAGTTAGAACAGGAGTTTGAAGATTTTCGTACACGTTTACGAAAGAGTAGGTTTGTCGATGTTGGAAGAACTCCGTCAGTAAAATTTTGTCGCGGGCTATTCAACAGTCGCTGCCGTCTAATCGCAGCGGCAGAATATCAGAGGCTTAGTACCCCGCGAAGGAACTTGCCTTATCAGGGAAAGAATAAGGGATTCAGAAGTTGTACCAGTTAGGGAGCGGAGAGAGCGAAGTTTCGAACGTACCTCTCCGCTCCGGACCCGTAGTTTTGTTTCGCGGAGTGGCGGGGGAATGCTAGAGTACTTAATGGAAGTTCCGGATACGATCCATTACAGATATTCAGCGAGGCTGTGCGAAACGCGGCGCAAGAGAGAATCCGCTCAGGGAAAGACAAGAGTCTTTAACTGGGTTACGACCGTGAACCCAGCGGCCGATAAATCTTGCTTTTCAAGGGACCAAACGACCACGGCGTGATCTGTCAAGCAAAACGTCTTGGCGCTCGTTGGCCCCGGACAGTTTTCTATTTGACGCCCGTCTTCCCTATTTTCAGCATGATGTATTATATTGTCCCAGGCAGCTTTCTCTTGGTGTTCAATCTTCCTATCGCGAGTCAGACCATTTTTTCCGAAATTTTTCTCGGGTCACATAATTCTTTTGTAAGCCTCCCAATTTTTTCTGGGCACCACAATGTCCTTGTAGACTTCATAATTTTTTCTACAGGTTCTGACATCTTTTTGTAGATCTTACAATTTTTTCTTGGGGTCTTACAGTGTTCCCGTAGATTTCATAATTATTGTAAGTATTCTATAATCCCTTTGTGAGTCTCACAATTTTTTTCTAGGCACCATAATGTCCTTGTAGACTTTATAATTTTTTCTATAGGTCCTGTAACCTTTGTGTAGGTCTCATAATTTTTTCTTGGAGTCTTACAGACTCTTCAGAGATTTCATAATTTTTTTTTTCGTACAATTTTTATAGGTGCCCCCTATTTTTATGTGCTCTACATTTTCTCCGTAGGCTGTAGATGTCGGAACAGGCTTAAGCATTTTGTCGCACGTCTTAGAAATTTGTCGTCGGTCCCACATTTTTTCCTTAAGCCATCGAATTTGTCTACAGGTTTCAGCAGGATCAGGCAGGGGTCCCCACGAGTTCGCGCACCCTTAAAAAGTTGCCTTCGATCCCCGGAGAAATTTCGGTCGCGAGACGATCGTAGCTCATCCACGAAATTCTTCTCGGGAGAGCTAAGGAACGAGCTGCGGCTCGGTAAACAGATAAATCAACGAGTCGGCTCCCCGTGGCGCCCGGTCTCACGCTGATTTTGCAGTTTCCGTTTTGCTTCATACATTCTCGGACTGCTTTATGCCGAGAAAATAGGACAACGATAGTACCAGGTATAATATCTATCTCAAGTATCGCTAATTCAGAGGTGTTTGAGAAATGAGTCCAACTTAGTCCTTAGAACTTCAGTAAATCTCGATAACCGTGATGCACAGTGCTCGATGAATTTATTATTTCTAACTGATCAACGCCTCTAACAATCTCTTTCAGAATTGATTCCGCTATACATTTCTTTCGCCACATAACTTTAACCCTTACATAGACTTTCAAAATGTAATTAAACATGCAATGTTTCAATTAATTGTATCTTATACTCGTCTCCGTCGGATTGGTAAACGAAGCGAGATAGTCAAACTTCATCTAAATCCACAAATAGTTGTATTATTCGAAGGTTCAAGTTAATTAATTATTCGCATAAATTTGAACGGGGCTACATCAACCCCAATAGTCCAGATAAGGGTTAACTTTACGTTCCAAACATTGTGTACGTTAATGTTTTGATTATCTGAATATTTAAGACTGCTATGTTCTTCAATATTGTGGACCCATTTCCTCATTAGTTATACTGGATGGTCAGTAACTACAGGTGGTCAGGGTGGTGCATTCGAAAAGTGGGTGCTTCTACATAGATAAATAAGTCATAAATGTGTAATAATATGGAATAAAATTCACATTTGTTTTCCATCTTTTTTACATATTTTTAAAACCTTTTCCGGTTGTGCCACAAGTTACTGACCACGCCGTATGTCTATTCCTCCATCCCTGTCACGCGACTTTCCGTCGCATAAGGACATCCAAGGAAACAGAACAGAGAGAAAGACGAGCACGAAGAACAGGACAGCATTTTTTCCAAGCCAATTACCGCCGATAAGAGCAGTTAATGCCGACACGAGCATTGCGAATGGAAGAAACGACGGTTCTTACCAGAAACAGTTGCGAGCGGGGGCGTCAGGTTAATCCCCCGAAACAATGCAAAGAACGGGCGGGTGGAGGCAACGAAAAACGCGAGGATCGTCGGATAGAAAAATAAAGTAAGAAAGCCGGACAGGTGTAAAGGGATTTGAAATGATTGCGGTTGCCAGGAGCGCGCAGCGCCTGCCACTGGCACGGGATCGGCTCGCCGCGGAGCGTTCCTTTACTGTCTGACCAGCGCTGGCCATTTCCACTGGCCGGTGGTCCCTTTACTGCCGCGTGGAGCACGAGACCGGAAGCGGAGGAAGAAACGGGAAACAGGGCCAGAACCAGGACACTCCTCGTCCTGGATAATCCCACGGATTTATTCGAGCACTACTTTTTCGCCTAAGCCAGCCAGCCGTCGCCCGGGACGAGACGGGAGAAGGGAGAAGGCTGGCCTTAAAGGGAGAACGCACAGTGGACCCACGGGAGCCACATTTTTGCCACTTCACGCCGGAACTGGCTGCGCCCAGGGCCCCCGTTGCACACCTGGAATTGGTTTCCAGATTTGCGAAGGCACGCTCGTGCATTATTCTCGGCAGTTTCAGAACCGCGCCGGGAAATAAGACATAAAACGCTCGTTGTTAAGGATACAAGAGTTTCGGTCAGCTTTACGACAAAGACGTGACCGCCTCTCCGTTTTTCGGATTAAAATTTTCAACGGATACGGAGAATGAGTCGTCTGTCCGCCCATATTGGCGCTACGATTTATTAGCCACTCAGAGGAGAACGATGATTCCGAGAGTTATGGACAGAGAGAGAGAGAGAGAGAGAGAGAGAGAGAGAGAGAGAGAGAGCGATTGATGTTTCGTAAACTTGCGTCGAGATGCCACCAAGAATACGCGACTTTTGCAGTTTTGTCTTGGGGTTCTGGAACGTGTGATCAGGATTATAAAATGACAATTAGTATATTTGGTGAAACGTGTACGAGAAGCTTACGATGAAACAAGTACAACAGATCGTTTATGATCAGACAAGTAGAACAGACCGTTTGGGATCTGACAAGTAGCATCAACCGTTTATAATCAAACAAACGGAATAGATCGCTCATGGTCAAATAAGTTGGACAGATTGTTTATGACCAGACAGACAGGATAGATCGTTAATGTTCATTCAAGTATAATTTGTACATGACTAAACAAGTAGAGAAGATCAATAGTAATTAGACAATTAGAATAGCTCGTTTATTAGCAGACAAGTATAATTGGCCTAGGATCAGGCAAATAGAGTAGAAGATAGCCAAACCAGTAAACGGTTGTTAACATTATATTATCACGCGAATAGGAACGGTAGGTGGCTAAGTTCTGAAATTAAATAATATTCCACGTACGTGAAATGTTTTTTCACGGTTCGTTGAATAAGTGGAGCATAGAACAGCCTATGTGCAGACAAGTAGAATAGTACTATGCATTTGTGCGAACTTTTAAAGTTTTCCGAGTTGTGGAGATTCCGAACTTCTCAGTGAGACTTGTAGTATAAAGTATTGTTGTTACAGTATACACGCATTTCTAGACCCAGCATTGTCGACGTGCAAGCAAGAAAAGCAAAGGGTTGGTTCGCAAGAAGCGATCAATCAGACGGCGAACTTTTCGCCCCGGCACGACGGAAGTTATCTCCGAAAGAGGAAGGAAAGGAGTGGATGTGGGTCAGTGGAACGTTCCGATAAAGTTCGGACAGCCGGCGCACTAAATCCGGCCGTTCGACTCGGTATTTTCCCTGGCGGCCGAGACCGAGAGGCTTTTCGAAATCCTGGCGGCCGGCCAGCGAAGGGGAATAAAATTGTGGTCGACTAATCGGGGGAAAAAAAATCTCTCGCGACGTGGGAAACCGGAGGCATTCTTTCTTTTTTCGCCGGAGCCAACGTTGCCCGGCTGCGATAATAAATTCTGCAACGCGACCGGTGGTTGCAGCTCTCTTAATTAATTACCGCGATCCCGTTTTATCGTTCGACGCGGGGACCGTATCGTATAGGGAAACTGGCGCGAAATCCTCAGCCTCCTAATTAATTGGTCTGATCCGGTGTTGCGCGGTCTTTGCGGCCGAGGAACCCCGTGCGACTCGAGAATGAACGGCGGACTTTTCTGTCCCGAGGTTCTGCAACCTGGTCGCTCAGAATTAACTCACCAACTAATACCATTTTTTGCTCGGGAAAGTTTTAATTAGAGAATTTCTGTTCGGTGTGTACAAGAAAATATTAAAAAGTTGAAACTTTCGAGGTCTTTAAACCTTTCTCTGAAGAGATTCTCGGGCAGTTCGAAGTATTGGTAAGGATCTTGAAATTTTTCGATTAAGAAGACGGACAGAGATCTTCGAGGTTCCTTGGAAAATTTTTGATTACACTCAGAACCATTGTCGAGTTTTTGTCAACTTTCATGCAGCTCAGAATCTTCTGTGGAGGCCTTTCTAAGATTCAAGGTTTCTTAGATTCAAATCTTCTTTTTAAAATTTCTAATACTATTTAAACATTCGCATAAAACGGTTGTCAAATACAACTTTTAGTATTTTCTCTGCAATTCCGACCAATTGCGGCTTTTATAAATTTGTTCTTTCACATTATGCAGTAAACATAATTGTTGTAACATCTCAACAAATTGCAAGTCGTATGGTCCAATATTTAAAAAATTTGTCCATGTAAAAGTGTCCGTAATCGATTCACTGTATATCCAGAAAAGTAGAATAGAGAGTACGATCAGACAAGGAAAATTACGTCTATGATCGGAAAACTAAAATTGATATGGCCTGCAACCAAATAATCGCAACAAAGGATGTCTGCCGACAAGACAAGTAGAATCAGATAACTTTATTTCCAGCCTAGTGAAAAAGGTCCCATCGGATGTGGATGTACACTATCTGCTTACACTAACAAAATCGATAAGGGATAAACGAAATGTCTGAATAAATTTTGTATCGATCATCTCGTTCGCAGCGAAGTTCCTCGCGAGGACTTCGTGTTCAATTCAGGACCTCGTCCGAGAATTTACGTGGGAATCGAGCAATATTTCTCGGGCAGTTTTTCGCGCGCAATTTGACGTGCTACCAACGCGGAGACGTCGCGGCACGGTAGCGAGAAGTCCCACGGGCTATCATAAAAATTTGCTAGCGGTGCATCTCGTTGCGCCCTTCCTAGCGAATATGGAATATCCCGAACCTCTCCGTTTCCTGTGTTTACTTCCGGGAGGATATCTCGGAGTCCCATCCCCGGTCCCTTTAGGAACCATTTACTTTAGCGAATGCTCCGGCGAGTTTTTCGCGAATTTTATGGCTCTCATTGAGTGCTCATCCCCGGTGCCGACGGGACACCGAGTTATTTCATGAGCTTCCCCGGCACAGTACATTTACCCGCCGCCATTGTCCCGGAATACTTCGAGCGTGATCGTCGTAATGAAAGAAATAACCGCTGTTCGCCTCTATCGCCGTGTCGGATAGCGATATCGATTCTACATTGAGACGTTTCTCGTATCTCCGGCCGTACCATTCTCCGCACAAACATCAATGATAATCGGAACGAGTATTGGATAACTTTCCGGCCATTATAACGCTCCACATTTTTTCCAGTCGCTCCATTCGGAGCGCTGGCCGCTCTAGCCCCGACTGCGGAGCCTCTGCGCGGCTATAGCTCGCGAATGTCCAAAAAATGTCGAGAAAAATTCGGCGGTAATCATTCGCAGTTTCCTCTGTCTATTAATATTTTATTTTCGAATTCTTTGGAACTGAGTGCTGAGGGAGCCTTCTTGGTTGTTTATTGCTGGACTCGTTTGCTTAAAAATTCGATACTGCTTCCCATAATTTTTGGGAACTTACAAGATCGATTTCTGCGGTAGACTGGAAATAGTTCTTGCAATTGATACGAACAATTTTTATTTCACATAAAAATCCTATCGATTACCCTGGATGGTTCTAATACTGAAGTAACAATTACATGAACGATTTTTATTCTCTTATAGAGATGCACCAACAACTCCGAAAAATATGAAGCAACGAATTATCACAGCGTGTACTACAATATACGCTCCAACAATAAAACGTGTAAGAGACGCAACAGTTCAAAGACTGCAACGTTGCATCGCTGCAGATGGCCGACATATCCAACATTCTTCATGACAACAAATACACTTCAGTACTTTTATACTCAGCATACGCCAGTCTATCGAAATAGACCATAAAAAATTCGACATTCCATTTAAAGAAACAAAGGTGACCTCTATATCTTCTCTACGCCTCCAGTTGCAAGAATATCATTTATACTAAAATTTCTGTAAGTAACACTTTCTCGTATTGTTTGAAATAACCAAGATATTGGAGTGGACCGAGTTCGTGGGACACTCTTTATAAAATCTAGAGAGACCGCTAAAACACAAATTCCGTCAGCTGTATCGTCTAGGAGGAACAGGCTTTTCGGCGAACAAAACCGGGCGTGCTTTAAAACTGGGAAAAACCACATTCGCTCCAAACTTGAACATGAATAAAAAAACAATCCTAACGACACACGGGGTACGAGGGTTAAGTCCGACTACTCTCACGGGGCGGCGTCCCTGCCATCTCTTATTTCTGGGTCAAGCGGCAATCTTAGATGAAAAAGCGGCGCCCTTTGACGCGCCACGCCGCGGTTGACGCACAATGGATCCAGCCAGCGCGCAAGAAGTACAAACAGCTCTCGTTCACGATACCGCTGGTTAGCGCAGGCTGTCCCGAATAGCGGATAGGAGAGAAAAAGGTTCCGCGACCTTTGTCTCCCAGCGAAGAAGAGGCCATCCAGGGAGAGCACCATCCCGCGGGATCGTCCGCGGCATTGTTTCCGTCGCGGCGAATATTCCCGTATTGTTTGGCTTTCAGACGCGATGGATTCCTCGATAGAAACTCGGTGGGCTGCTGTTTCTTCGGACAAACGCTGAACGCTCACTGGATAGGCTTGGAGTGTTCACGTGTAAATATCATTCAAAAAATCTTGACTCTCCGTTCATCTGTAACACTAGAATACTAAGTAAGCACTATTCATTAAAAAATTTTTATAATTTCAGTAGTTGTGAAAGAAGAAATTAGGAACCAGTTATTTTGAGAGCTATTAGGTTGACGAGAACCATCAGAATGACAGGATTCTAATATTTTCAGTTTACGATTATCGAGATTATAAAGTTGCATCCCTCTTCAACAAATTTATTTCTTAGACTAAAAATTTGGATAAATACATTATTGTTATATTTAAAAAGTAATATAGTCGCTTTTAGTGCTCCGTAAGGCTAGTATTAATGTGCTCTTTAGCGCAAAAAGTGTTACAGTCGATTAAGCAGTTACCGTCGTTTTCCGTGACTCTTTGCATTCTGGTAGCGTTCGTTTGACTTTTTTATAAAGACCGGCCTGAAGACTTTGCGATGAAGGAACAGTCGACGTGACTTTTCGCTTCTGAGGACGTAAAATTTTGGTCCGTTTAAACTGTTCCGGTGAAACGCAGTCTCCGGCGGAGACGGATTTGTGTTTCCCCGTTGATGACGCACTTCATCGACAGCGGGCCGGTTTAAAAAGTGAAAACGAGTGTTCCCGAGAAGTTTCAGCGAGCGTTAACTCCAAGCCACGATGGTCGATAAACGTTTTCGAAATGGCGGGTAGCTCGAGGACCACACGACGGGTAGGTATTTCGCGAATGTGCGGTTATTTACTTAGGGATGTATTCACGGGGAATGCTGTGTTACGGGCGATTCAAGCATATAAAGACGATGGCAACGACGACTGTAATACGCCACCGGGGGAAAGCTACGCGAAATGCAGGAGGGAAAAGAGTGTGCAGACTTGCGACGATTAAACGGATAGATTTGTGGCGCTTGGGTAGATTCTTCAATACCTGAAATGTCCAAATTGCACGTGTGAATGTAAGAAATAAACGTCTTTCTACGTTTAAGTAAAATGCTTGGCAATTCTGTTGTGGAGCAATTTATTTCGAAGTGGTAGAGGTTCGTAATAAATACGGCGGGCACGTATTACCGAAACATTTAATTTATAGTTGTATAGGCAAATAACGATTTTATTCGATAATTCATGAGCGAATATTAAATCAAGTATAAAGCTTTCTCTATTAGATATAGAAAAAGCTTTATACTTGATTTAATATTTAGATAATAGATAATAGAGATTTCTAGATAATAGAGTTAATAGAGATTTCTAAATAATAGAGTGCAGAGTATGCAATCAATACTGTATCGTGTGCTGGAAGTGTGGTGTAAACTAAAATTTGCTCTTAAACTTTTATTGTAATAAACTCTCGTCGTTTTACCTTCTGGTGTAACGGCGGTACCAATCACAAGAATAAAAATAATAAATATATAGAATATATTAACTGCTTCTTTGCTGCACTATTCATAAGTAATATTATTGAATAAAATTGGACGTACTGATGTAACAATCAACTGAAAGTTGACTTTGAACCTGAATAAAAATATATGATAATATTTTACAATAAAATCTACTATTTGTTTTTCGGAAATGCTGCCAGAACTGTAAATAAGAATTCGTGATGAAGATAAGTTACTTAAAAAGCTTTGAAAAAGAAATCCTAACCTAAAAAACCTGAAAGTTTGGTGTAAAATTCTAAAAGGAAAGCTTGGGGAGAAAATGAATCCTTTCCCAGTGCGCATCCAAGGATGGCGGACGTCGGAGCAATTAAATAGTGCAGGAAGTCAGGTCGATCTTGATACGACGCGAATATCCTACGGTGGATTTTACGGCCGAATGAATCTCCGATTCCGTTGGCTCCTTACTACCAGTAATACCAGCAAATGATGACGCTTACTTTCCCATGTAAATTCTTTTAATATCCTCCCCGACTGTTTTACGAGTTGGCGGATGGTTCGCTTCGATCTCTCTAAATCTGGCCGGAATCTTGGCCACGTAGATAAGACTCGGGTCAAGTGGACTTCGAGTTTAGTCGAGAAGCAGCCATTTTTGGCCTCGCGTAAGCACGTACCGCTTATGTGCACAACCTGGACCGCTCGTACGGTTTACGACGGAACTGTTTGTACGGCTGGTACGTGGACCAATCGCCGGGACACGCTAATCGAGGTTTCGGAATCATTTCAATCAAATCCTCGCTTTTTGCTATCCTCGTCGCATCCCGTTTCTCGAGGAACATCTGCGTCGACAGCTTTTCACGCTTAGAAACTGCTCCTAGTCGCAGAACTGTAATTAGTAGACTGCGGAACTTTAATGGAAAACAAAAATTGTTCAAGTTAATTTTAAGACACCGAGGTCAAGCGAAAATGCTCTTTTAAAAATTTTAGTACGTCCTGAATAATATAAAAACGAAACATTTGTTTCATTAACATTTTAGTATATATCATGAACTCATAAGATCTACAGTCTAATTACATTTAAGTTGTTTAAAAGTGGTGTAAATCAATATTTGACTTTTCAGTCAAACACATATTAAAGGTTTAATCGTCATCCAGAAAAGTAATTGCAATACAATTTTGCATAATTCAAACAGAAAATTCTGTGATAATATTATGCTTGACGGAGCTTTTACTTAATTCCTCGACATCCAATACTTAACTGTTTTAAGTTGCACCATTTTTACATTAAAAGACTCATTTATGAAAGGTGGAAATTTGTATAATACGGAAGAAAGTGTACGTTAAAAATGTACCTTAAAAATTTCTTATTTTATTTGAACAGTCCGGAATCTCGTATCGCACGAAAGAAGCTTTTCCTCTGTCGGAATTTTTATTAAATAATCTATGATAATCTGCATAGCAACCCATGCTGATGAATTCTATTGAACATTCGTATCGATTGTAATACATATTTCATTGCTATCCATGTATTTTATTGTACATGGAAATTTATTAGCGAAGATTAATTTGGTACATCAGCGAAAATTATAGATCGGCCGGCTTCACGCACGACCTTGTTTTCGTGGAATCAGATACGGAAGCTTTGTGAAATTCGTGTGATTACACGTCGGATCATTGCTGGTTGATTCCACACACCATGGATTCTACAGAATCTGCCATAAATCTACTGATACGATTTTAAACGCTGTAAATATTGATACGGAACTTGCAGGATATGAAACAGTGGCGATTTCACAGAAACTGTTAGGTAGGTAGTTCAGAAGAAGGCATACAGACGCATTCAAAATAGAAACAATGAGCAATTATTTATTTCCACTTGGTAACATGCGACATCATTTATATTTAATACACCTGGATGGATCCAATTAGTGCGAACTCAAAAATATTTAATGTCTTTGCCTGTAATGTTACTAATATCAGAAATTGAGTCTATTCGTTTTTAATGTATTCGTATGAAAGGTTCCTTTAAGTCAAAACTGAAACCATCTGTATTAAATGTATTTATTTATTAAATTCTATTCCATTTAGTAAAAGCGGGGGCCATGTATATTTATTAAATTTATTTATTTATTTATAAGTGTATTTAGTGAAATTACATTTAGTGAAAAATTCGTTTCATATTAACTACCACTTTTGAGTAAACGTAGTCTCAGAATTAATACTGTCACCGCGTCTGACCACAACACGCTGATTCTGCTTGCTAGCAACAGCCAATGTAGAATGTACGCAACTTCAATCGTATTACATTTTAGATTTTTATCAATTGGTGGTTTACAATTACAGTGAGACCGAACGCGCATATTTATGTCTGACCATTGCACACCCTTTCTACTTCATACACACATCAGCAAATAGAGTACAGAGCACAGAACAGGGCTTTTGTTATTTTTACGTTCAAATACGTTTGTACAGGTAAATGTCGTATATTTTTCATGGTATATTTTTAATAGAACCCTACGAATCATTATCCCCGATTTATCTCTGTGTCTGATCGTAGTAGATCATTTCTATTTAGACGGGTCTGCAGATACAACAACTCCAATTAAAATCCTACTAAACTACTATTCCTACACCGTAGCTGTAAACAAATCTGCAGATACTGTAACTCACCGCACAGATAAAGATCGTCATGGCAGAAGTATGTTCCATTCTGGAGCGGAATTCGTTCCATAATTGAAGAAATGAATAACGAATAAGTGGCAACAATTAAGCACGAGACATGTTGGCGCGGTACCCGCGGAGCGTGGTGCGTTGGCGTGGGCGTTTTAAAGTTTCATAAATCGCGACGACCCGCAGAGACAAGGGCGTCCAAAGGGAACGGAAAGGAACGTAACAACACGGAACGGAGCGGAACGGAACGGAGCGTGGGCTATGCAAGGTGCCGCGGAATCGTCACGCGAGCCCCGCCACTTTTCGTTTCCCGGGGATGCGAATTCCCTGTGCGAATGTCGGCGAACATATTTATGCGTTTCCACGTGACTGCATAAACCATGGGAGCGACGTATACCGGCGTGCGAGACGCATAAAGCATTTCACGCCCGCCGCGTTTTTACGTCCATCGACGACGAATATCGTGCGGCTCTTTTGAGCCCGCTCAAGCATACATCCATCTCTGCAAATATCATCAACCATCATCCCTTGTGAACAAACGAACTGAATTACCAATGCGTCTTTCCTCCATGTGACACGCGATTCTCTCGGGAAAACAAGAAACCCCAATTTGATTTCATCGAAAATGAATGTAATAGGTGTTGTCGTGCTACTTATTTACAGTAATCAATAATTAATTATATGTGCATATTATCTACATTAATCGCCATTTCATCCGATCTGGAATATTTTCGGTTCACGTGGACTTTTCCATTTTGTCTACATAAAATCGTATGTATTTGTTTGTACCATGCTTTAATATTTAGCAATATTTAGAAATATTTATTGATGGATTATAGTCACGGGCTTTTTAGCCATGTACCTCAACCATTTTTATTAAGTATTCGATACACCGAATGGTACACAAAAATGTTACATTTGCTGTACGAAAATGCAAGGTTAATTTCATAACATGCTAAAACAACAAAATAACAAGGATTAAATTAGTACATTATAAACACCACTTGACTAAGGAACTAACCACGCGATTTTTACTCAAAACACTTTCTTGTGCTTCCCGTGTAATAATGAACACAGTGTCGAGTCGTGAACTCACGTATTCGTGACAGCGGCCGTTGAAGAATTTGTTCATCCGCCATCTTGGAGGTGTTCCAACAGATTTTCGTGGCGAAACTTTGCGAGAAAAGGGGAACGTAAACTGGACAATCGAGGCGCATCGATAAATTTCGAATTTGTTTCGTCACGCGAACCCAGATGGTTCAATTTAAAGCCAATTACCAATTCCAACGGGATTTATGATCGGGACGAGCGAGAAAAATGCATGCCACCCGTTTCCTCCTATAATCGCAACAGAACGTCTCTGTGCACAGCAACATTTTATTTTTCACGGAGATTGCAATTCGACTCGTAACCGGCGGAAATGGATTTATGATACGGGTCATAACGAATCCGGCACGGTCGTCGGAATAACGACGCGGAGGTACGGCGAAATAGAGCGTCGATCTCGCTCGTTTTGTCCCCCGTTTCTCGCGTATTAATTATCGAAATGGAAATCTATTTTAATGGGACTCGACGGTGCCGCGCACTCGAACCCGGAAAATTCGGTATTGTCGAAAACAACCAGCTCTACAGGACTGCTCAAAGTTGCAAAAGGAAACTCACCGTGAGTTGAGCTAAGGCCATGAGCTGCGGATTTTGTGCAATATTTTATGTATGAAACAATCTAAAAAACTACACGTGAGAAATCTTCTTTTAATAATTTTGATTGAAATAAAATGAAATTAGTAAAATCCTCTGCAGTATCACGTTTTCTTTTCATTTCATTTTGTTTTATATTTCTCGAGAATAAAATTGCAAAATTTCTGTGAATTCGATGTACAATAACTGCTTCGGTTTTTGGATTTTATTTGTGGTCGGTATTGGTAAAATTAGAATAAACAGTTTTGGAACCGGCTGTACAGAAAAACTGCAAGGAACATCGAAATGTATGCAGGACAGTTATGCGAAACCGCGAAATTAAATTATCAGCCACGAGCCGAGATAACGCGCGTTTAATTTTGATGCAAAATCTCCCAATCGTTCCCAGTAATGTTTGATGGAAATGAGCCCAACACACATACTCCCAGATGCATACACGTGTGATACGAAACTGGTTGTTGGTTTATACGGGTAACTGCAAATTATATTAACGAGCCGCTTTTTACGATTCCCCATTTTTTCTGCCGGCTCTTATCGTGTATCCAATAGAAATCAGTTTAATTCAACTGTTTTTAATCTTTTCGACGAAAATTTTGCACCGCATGGGAATTCGCACGGAGTCCAACGGAAAATCAGCGATTTCCAATGTTTCAAACATGTTCGCCGCGTCTGTAAATAGACTGCGGGTGTTTGCGCAAACACGGATCTTTATGCATTAATTCACAGAAACTGGCGTTAACACGAAATTGTTTACCGTACTCGTGAGTCATTTCATTTTATTGTACACTTTACAATACCGGCATTTACGCGATCCCGTGTGCCGTGCATCCGTTCGATCCGCATTGCAATTGTAAATTACTACCTTTGCGAGTGATTGAATCACACAGTTTACCTTGTACCAATTTACTCTTTTATCATCTTTGTTGGCGACTGGTTACCGAATCAGCACTATCCTTTTCTCGGCTTCATTATGACACTGGTCATTGAGATCACAGGAAGGAATTTTTAATGACGAATGGAGTAATTGCTTCAGAATTAAATGAAATTCCAGTCGGCATATTTTTAAACGTAATTTTTCCGGATCCAATCTTTCTCTGAATTATTAATGGAGCACATTTATTTTGAAGCGCACACAAAACAGGGAGCAAAATCTGTCAATAATGCTTCAACCTTATTTATTAAATATAGTACAAGAAGGACTATGTGGGGAAATGTTATACAGAGATTTTACTAAATATTTTACTAACACAGATCTTGATGTCGTTTATGCTCCAGGAGTCACTATTCTTTGATCCGCGCCGAACGGAGAGCAGGAAAGCGTTGCTCGCCGCCGAGGCTTCGATCATCGAGAAGTGTAAATGCATTCGTTTTATATTTTATTAATCAAAATCGTGATCCTACTATTTTTTGTAATACGTTACACTCCTCGGTGACCGAGGTCTCTCGAGCTTCTTGACCCCTCACCAGATTTAGCTCTCGGCGACATATATCTCGAATTCACTGTATATACAAGGTGTTTCAAAAAAATTATTGTTTTAAACCTAGAATTTTATCTGTTTTATATCATTCGGAAAAAAGTCAAGGTCAAAGGAAGGTCAAGACAAAAATGTGTGATTCTTGAAAAAAAACGTCGAGGATATATTATGTTCTTCTGTAATAAAAAATTAACGAGATTAACATAAGACAGGGACACGTAAGACTACCTAGGACATATCGTAACTAAACTGCTAATCTATGCTAGCACACCAATGCTCCTGAAATCTCACGGAAATTTTTCCTGTTTACACTTCCCCGTTTTTGTCACAAGCGCATAAAATCCGCAGTCCAAATTTAGCAATGAAGTAACATTTTTCCGAAATTTATTTACAGTTTGTAGAGTATTCTATTCCCCGAAGAACGCCGCATCGCACATCTGTCCCGAAAAACAAATCGCCAGCAGAGTGCAGTTTATAGAAAGAAGTTGGGACTGTTCATATAAAATTTGCTCGTAACCTTTTATTGTAATAAATTCTCGTCGTTTTACCTTCTGATATAATGGCAGCACTAATGACAAGAGTGATAAAAGTGATAAAATATATAGAACATATTAACTGCTTCTTCGCTGCACTATGTAGAAATAATATTATTGAATAAAATTGGACGTACTGATGTAACAATCAACTGAAAGTTGACTTTGAACCTGAATAAAAATATATGATAATATTTTACAATAAAATCTACTATTTGTTTTTCGGAAATGCTGCCAGAACTGTAAATAAGTATTCATGATCAAGATAACTTACTTAAAAAGCGTTGAAAAAGAAATCCTAATGTAACAAGCCTGAACGTTTGGTGTAAGATGAATCCTTTCCCAGCGCGCATCGAAGGATGGCGCAAGTCAGAGCAATTAAATCGTGCAGGAAGTCAGATCGATCTCGATACGACGCGATTATTTACAGTTTCTACATATTCTATTCCCCGAAGAACACCGCATCGCGCATTTGTCTCGAAAAACAAATCGCCAGCGTCCCGGTAAAGTGTCCACAAACGACCGCTGCAATTCGAGCCTGAAACTGGCATCTGTCTTGAAAGGTGACCATTTTCCCTAGCAGAGCGGCATTGCTTCCTATCCCGTTCAAAACGGGGGCGCTAACGGCAGTGTTATAGCCTCGATTTACCAGGACGTACCTGGCGAGTGCTAGCAATATCGAAGTGTTACAAATATCGCGTTCGGACAGCAGCACGGGCGTCGATTAATCAATAAGAGGATCCGAAAGAAAACGGAACGCGAGCGTCGCGGGTTCAGGTACATAATTCCCTTTCAGCCTTCTCGGGCGGAGAGCATCGATCGTTTCCATCCATCGCGCCTCGTTATTAAGTAATATCGGGAGATTTGGTCTGCCGGGCGGATGCGCCGATAAAATTTTCATTTCGCGGTTCGCTGGCCACGTCGACCGGTCGAAACCTTTCCCCGGGTATCTGCTAGCACCTGGCCCTGCTGCTCGCGTCCTGCTCGTCCTCCCGTCATCCCGCGCAAACCGATGAAGCAGCTCTCTACGTCGCTTCCGCGACGAAGCCTCTCTGTCAGCCGTTCTCGCAATCCCTGAACGCGGCGGCCCGGCTTTCACCCGTGAATGCTCCAATTAATTGCCAGATCCTTCGGCATTCTGCCGGCGATAGATCCGAGCCGGCGACGAACAGATCATCCGCCGGAAGTGCCTTCGTTCCCACTCTTTCGAAGGGAGCGGGGATCAACAGACGGATCCCCAGCATTTCTCTCGAAACTTCTTGGCGCTCCATTTGCTCGCGATTCGATGGGGCTCGCCGGAGAGGCCGAGTTATTCGCTCCAGCTAAGACCGAGTTAGGTACGGATTTCGCATCCGAGGGGAACCAGCAAACTTCCATGTAGTTTGCGAGCAGTATCTGTTGACGCGATGCTCGCTACGCGAGACGCTGTCGTGTCCCGATCCCCGTGTAACTACACGTCCCCTTCCCCCTTCAAGTACGTGCTCCGTTGGCTCTTCCTGCGTGTAGCAAGAGGAAACGGTGTATCCTCTAATCATTGCAAAAGTGCAAAAATTTGCAAATTCCTTGAAAAACTAGCCAAATTTGGACTGGCTCTTAAATGGGATCATAGTTCTTATATACGTCGCCAAGGCCTGGATGATAAACGTCGCGGAATTGTCCCCACTAGCCGTATATCCCACGAGGGGCCGCAAACCTCGAGAGGCCTCGGACGCCGGGGAGTCTAAACATAACACAGCTCGGGTAAACATAATGTGTAAACATTATTAATAACATTATTAATGTATAAACATAATACATGGCTTCTTTACGATACACGACGCTAGCAAGACCCGTGTTGTTGACACATATCGAGAATTCACTGTAAACGAATTTCTCTGCCATCTTTTAGCGCAAAATTATAGTTCTCATTAGAAGTAACAACTTCTGTTTCAACGCCGGATATAATTTCACCTCCAGCTTAGATAAGCAACTTTTTATTGGTAAGTAAATTAGTGCCATTTCTGTGTACATTTTTTGAGATTTTTATAAGTCTCGGACGATTCACAGTAAGTAGAAACAATAGTATCAGACGCAGATTCTGATCAAGTTTCCCAAAACTTTTAGAACAGCTGAAAATTTGGAACACGTGTCTAGCCTGTTAGCCAGTATAACTCCGGTTTAAGGGATGAAACTACGTTTAAAGTTTACTTCCAAACTACTCGAGACAGGGACGAGATTCCCAAACAAATTTTGTGGCAGTCATTGATCTTCACTATGGTTATTAAGTCTGAGGGTCTTGTGTCCTTAAACTTCGTCCAGGCGATGCTAAATATAAAATATAACCGAGTAAAGAAACTAGTCTATTCAATTAACTAGCCCAATAATGATTTCTATTTTAATCTAACAGAATTTATAATATTGTCCCCCAGTGTTTAGGTTCAGTACGCTAAACCTGACTTGCAAGGATTAATTGTCAAGATATTAACAATTTCAGCGATCAAGACTTTTACACGCAATATCCATTCTCTGATTACATGTTACATTAGTCCCCAGTTGTGTCGAATTTAAATGGCTGTGTTAAAAGCATATTTTGTAGAGCCATTAGGTGGGCCGTCGAGCGAAGTACACGAAGAGGGGTCGAACTTACGCAGTATCGGGACAAGTTCCGTGGTTCCCGATAATAGCGTCTTATACGTTATGGTAACAGATGCGAGGTAATCCTGTCAAAGGGCCAGGAAACGCGGCCGGCACGCGGAAGTCATCGACAGAAGCATGGTCGGATCTCGATGTCGAAGGGATCCGACTTAGACCGGGGCGGCGTGTTCAGCAGCCCGTGCACGATGCTCGCATTAGTTCCGTCGATACTGCGTCGACCGTGCATTACGCGCGGATCATTAGCGGGACCAGGTTCAATTAGGAGCATTAACAACCGCGTTCAACTCGAAACGGGACGAATGAACTGGCGACAATGGGATCCACCCCGTGCCATCCGGGGATTTTTTTCACCGTCGAACCGGCGACAGCCGACCAATAATTTTTCATACGTCGAACGTCCATGCAATTTAGCGAGTAATAAAATACTGCAGCCGATTAACGCTTCGCGGAAGCTGTCGGGATACGTTCGACATCAAAATGTTACTGCACGTCAAATTCCCCTTTTATTCCTTTAACGGAATTGCGATGAATCGCTGAAAATAAAAAGACCACGCGCGATCAATACCACGCGCGCGAATTGCTGTACATTTTATTTGTCGATGATTTTTATCAATCCTGTGTTCCCAATTTTGACGGCGCGGTGCGTGTTACTTTCGTGGTCAGAGCGAGTTTTCATTATGTTGTAATGCGCGTCGTTCGCAGCCTGATTTTTCCAACATCACTTTATACTACTTAGAAATGTCTAACGGTTGTCACCACATTAAATTATGATTTTTAATGCACGAAAAAATTTAAGATAACTCACAATCGATCGTCGACTATCGTTGCCGGGGAAGAGCTCATTTTCTTACCGCTTTGTTAATTTTATTCAATTACGTTAATAAATAAAAGACAATCTTTCGAGAGTTGCATCGAGGATTCAATATGAGAAATCAGATTATAAGAATTTATATAATTCGAATGTTTCTGAAGCACTTCTGCAGAGTAAAACGTCAGGATTTGTTTACAATTAGACGCACAAAAGATAAACAAGCCTCCGTAACATATTTATTTTACGTACAAATTATGACCTTTTTAGTACAACTGACAGAACCGTACATTTTGGCGAGATCACAGTCCAATCACAACATTGATAGATTCTAGACCACGTACAAGATGTCTCATCAAGGTTTCCATACAGGTAAAGAATTTCTTTTGCAGTTTCGTAGAACGTATTCACGAATGATCTCGCTTCTCGAGTTGCAGCATAATTGCATGAACACCCAGTGCATCGTAGCACGCAGAGCGCGAGGGTGGACGTGCCAGGGTCCTCGAAACAGATCCCAAGAATTACGAGGCCGCTTCTGGATCGAGGCGCAGCCCGTAAATTCCCGGGCGGGCCGGTCTCCGTGCAATTTCCATCAAATTCGTCTCCTTCGCGTGCGCCAGACGCGAATTCAATGAATCTCGTGTCCGGGACGTGACGCGTGTAATCGACACTCACAGATTTTTCTATTTCCACGCGTGATAAACAGCCCGAGAGGCGTCGGATTTATTGTCGGACGCTTCTTCGCCGCTCGGAGCGAAACAAACCAACGTGCTCTCTTACGGAAATACATTTTTTAGCGGCGACGCAGCGGAACGTGATCGTAGATACGTTTCACAGAAGTATCACAGGATCCTATTCTTGTCGAATGATCAGCATTGTTCGCGCAGATGTGCATGAATAGACTGCGGATTTGTATGCAAAACGTCTGGATTAATTGCATGACGTACGCAGACATTCATTTATTTTCTTATGAATGTTAACGAGTTAAATGTTTTTAGCAGTTTGCATTCGGTCTACCCATTTTTCATAGAAATCCAAAAAATTCGCAGTCTATTCGTGAACATTGGTTATGGTCTATAATTTCATTCGGCAGGAAATTTCACGTGATTTTATACCCCCAAACTGCACTCGAATGCATCAGGTAGATAACATCGATCGTCAATTCAAAATAAAGAATCATACTACTGAATATAAAATAGAGCACGTTAACGGAACAAGGTCCAACAAAGCCCAGTCTTATCTCCAGCAGCAGTTCCAGCAAATCGAAAATAAAATGAAGCTGCACGTAGCTTTATCAGAGTTTACATAAAAAATTGTTGAAGGTTTGTACACACTGGGATCGCAGAGAAATCCCCGGTCGGTTGATAAGCGTCAATCGCACGGGAACGGTCAGAAACACGAGACCAGATGAAAATAAATAAATTTCGCCGGGTTGCGTTCCCTCCGGAAGGAAACACAGAGCGACAAAGGGAATTATTTTTACGCGCGGGGAACTTCGTTTCCGTTCCCTCGGAAATCTTTGCCGTGTTTCAAAAAGCTAAGTTTAAACAAAAAACAAAAAAACGCTTACACACAAAGTGAATTCGTGGCCCCGCGCGAACAAACTGTGTAGCCGGTCTCTCGTTTGACAGAAACGCGACCCGGGTGTACACACGCGCGCGCGCGCTCACGCGGACATGTTGACTAAACTCGAACCTCCAACGCATACCGACTACGGAATTCTGCATTACAATTTATGCTGATTTATATGCACCCGGCGGGCCGCGCGCGCCTGCCCGCACATACACAACCATGCGCCTCTCTTTCTTTTCCCCGTTTGCTTGTTCTTTTTTCCCCTCCCACTACCTCCACCCTCTGTCTCTATTTTTTCCATTCTGCAGGAACGCGCGTCCGCGCGGAGCTCTACCAGAACGTTGTCGAACATTGTCGAGGTCACCTTGCACCGGGGAAAATGAAAGACCTGCACTTGAAAATCATTTTTCTTCTGACATTTAACGGCGGAACTGCCGAGAAGCAAACGCAACTGTTTTTGCATTACCCTGGGAGAATGAGAGAACTACATTTATTCGGATTTTCCACGACTTTTATTAGAACGTGCCTGAATAAATAAATCTTTTGAATGTGACTCCGCAGAATTGGCTGTATGCTTGTAATAACACTGTCCAACAAAATCAAACTTTTTTCGAGTTTTGCAATACCTGTTGGGTGATTCTTATACACTTTGTCATCCTAAAACCGAATCTGAAAGTAGAATCGCTCCATCACGTAACGTTTTCGAAAAATTTTGGTTTTTGTAAAAATGCCGGATTTTGATACAAAATGACGTGTTACGCAAAAACTAAACACGCGAGAAAGTTCAAATTTTAGTCAAGAGATAGAGGGGACTCTCCTCTACGTATTCATATAGTCACTTATATTTTTATGTACTTCGTAATAGTTGTAAATGGCATTTTTACAAAAACCAAAATTTTTCGAAAACGTTGCGTGATGGAGCAATTCTACTTTCAGATTCGGTTTTAGGATGACAAAGTGTATAAGAATCACCCAACAGGTATTGCAAAACGATTTTGCTGTTGGAAGTGTAATTATTGACTGGGTAAAATTAGCACTTCCATATTTTAAACATTTTTGTAGACAAATGCACGTGTCATTTAATTATAAAATATTTTTCTATTCGAATGAATCTGCTAATTTTCATTATTTTCACAATGAATGCTCGTATTTTTTAATTATTGGACATTTTTATAAAACGCATATAATTTTGAGTTATCGAACATTTTTATAAACGAAATCGCGTGCTTCCAATTTGTAGATGAATGCTTGCATTTTTTAATTATGCAGGTGACGTGTAAGTGATGGAACCGTTTCAGGAAATGGAACGCTTTTATGATAAGCTCAGCTTTTCGAGGAAATGAAATGTGAATATCTGTTTGATATACGAAAGTCAGTTGGATTCGCATAGTTTGTCTGACCATTGCTCGCCCTTTCCACTTACAGTAGCGAGAACACGAATTCGTGTGTGGCACATCAATAATGTTCGAAGTTCATATCCGGGAAAATGAAACTTTCGTTGAACAAACTGAATTGTTAATTTCCAATTAATTTCCTCATTTCCAGCTGCACTTTCTGAATTGTGCCAACAGTTACATTGTCTAAAAAATGTTTAACGACTCGCAATATCCATACTTTAGAGAAACCATGTTCCATGTACCTTCTGTTTCGTTTATTGGAAAACCCTCATTGTATTATAATATTAATAGTATGTGTAATAAAGTGGGTACACTTGTTCTAAAAAAGATTATTTTACTGTCGGCCCACACAATTATTTATGTATTTATTCTTTAAACAACATGCTGTTTTAAATTCCTATTATGGGTCCACACAATTATTTACGTATTTATTCGTTAAATAACATGCTGTTTTCAATGCTCATTTTATAAGCAAAAAATACAATACTCTACCACCAGAATCATGCATACCATTTAACATTATGCAGACAATTTGTATTAATTTTCTGTTTTGCTCATTAGGAGACAAGTATGCAATTATACTCATATCCTTGATTATTGGTAGATGGTGGATTTTATACATTTATGACAAATATGAATTTGAGAAATATAAAACTGTGGAGATATTGGAAGAATTTATTATTAACTGATTAAAATGATTAAAAGAAAAGATACAATTTTTAGCGAATTCTTGTCTCTAAAAATTGATTTAGAAAATTTTAATTTTCCAGAAGATAGAATTCAATAAAGGAGTGTATAAATCCATGAAAAATATGTCAAAGAATGCAAAGACGGTACATTAAGCCGGTGTGCATGTTTTGTCCGGATACTGTACAAGGAATTTTGAATTCAAGAAAAACAAACTTATAAGAATAATAGAATTAGCAAAGGAAAGATAAATATAAAGAATGCAACCTGGGACCTCCCTTGACAACAGTACTTTAAAGATGAACTGCAGCATCAACTTTGAGCACAAACTTGCTCAAATATTGAAGAATTGCAGGTAAGAAGTCTAATATGTAGACGATTTTTATTTTGCATAAGCATCTGCAGTCTGTTATCAAAGCTCGACACAAGCTCATTCAATTATAGATTTACTGGAGCTAATTTTGAATAACTTGAAGGATCTTGTAAATTTGTTGGATCTGACGCAAACTTCCCCAAACTTTGCAGATTCAATGATAATTAGATTACGGATTTTATACATTTACGATAAAAATGGTTACGCACAATTTAAAGCAGTGGTCGTAATAAAAAGATTTAAAGCCATCAATGCATTAGTTTCACTTAAATATGATAATTGGAAGAAGACAAATTTTTTTATTTCTACTGATACTAACTGGTACTGATAATAAATCTCAGATGCAAATAGTTTGTATTTTGTACAAAGATCGATTATGGGCACATTGGAGCCAATCTCGAACGGCTTGTAGGACCTAGTAAATCTGTTGAATCTGTCGCGAACTTGCCGAAACTTTGAAGATTCGCTGACGAGAAATCTAACGTTGACATACGTGGCATACTGTTCTGCGAGCAATTCGAAACCTCTTAATCGGCGGAGGCACGCGTCGGCGCTCCTGACGTTGCGTTGAAAGGCAATAATTAGAGGAGAAGCGGGTCGTCATTAGCGCCTTGTAGATCCGATTAGCTTCCATGGCCGATAAAACGGCGCTTTTGCCCTTTTATCGCGCTGTCAGCCATGCGCTATGTACGCGAAACGTCCCGCCGGGAATAATTCATGCTCTTTGACGGCGCGAGTGCACGCTTGTACGGCGGGCTTAATTTAATCCCGCGTCGCTCGATGTAAACGCCGCCGAACCAAGTGGCGAACGACTCCTGTTCGACGGGGACGATTAACGGGAGAAATATTCTCGTCTCTCTTTGTGCCGGATCGTCAGCATGGAAATTGTAAAAATTTCATCGAGCACCGGCGCAAACCGCTTCCGATCGCTATCCCTACGTTAACGGCCCGCGTACTTTTCGTTATCCTTTCAAGTTGACGTCTGCTGCCGGATCAAATCTATTAAAACGCGAAATCATTTTATACAGCACGATGGAGCTGCAGACTGCGATGCAAGGTGCACATTCAATCACTCGTGTTCCGAGTACACTGTGGAATACAATGTTATCTTGTGTCAGTTACCGACAAGAGGATGGATACAAGACTGTCACTGTGACTGTTTGTGAAAAAAAGTGAACTACGAGTTCAAAGATTCTGCGCGAGCGTTACAGACATTAATAGTTTGTTCGTCGAGCTAGTTTCATCGAATATATTATTCATCCTAGACATTAAACATTTCATTTTAGTTAATTGAAAACAAACATTTCTGTCAAAATTGATAATTATCCGGCCAAAGATTTGGAGAATATGTTAATACATATTTCATTTTTATAACTGCGATTATAAAAAGATGTAAAATTCCATTAAGCTACATTGTAAGAACGAAGCGGAACTAAAATTCGAAATCTCTCGTCGAGAATGACATTGAAGATCCCGTTACCAAACTTTCGACAACACGGCAACGCGTTAAGCCTCTGGTTGGATGCTCTACCGAAATTTCGTAGCATGTTCGTGTCTACCCCGGTACATCTTTGCAGATAAACCGCTGAGAGACGCATAGAGTATCCAACGTCAGCTATCTCGTTACCGTGTCAAAACTGTCCTACCCGATGTATGTTGTTATCGATCATCGAACGCGTTAGGCACACTCGATCAATATCGGGCCCACGTACACGTCGAGAGGCCTGCTGCGTTTTTCTCGCACGGAACCTCTATTTACAAGCTGCCTCCGCTGTAACCCAGTTTGCGTCCCTGGTGTCTCCGTTTCAGCCCGGAACTACGGCCCGCAGTAGTTACCCAGTTGGCACGATCCCGCGATTCCAGGTCCAGGCTGACTGTCAGCACAACAAAGGCCGAGCTCCCTCTGTGAATGCTAATCGGCTGCGACTACGCGGATTAAAGTGACTGCTGTGGATCCGAGGACGTCTTCTTGCTCGACGCCGCGCCGCGCCGGTCAAACGTGACGGTTCTTAGAACGGCTGGCTATGGTGCGCTGAATCCACTTTTGCCGAGAGCAACGCAACGGCGGCCAACGCGTGCGCACTCTAATCACACCACAGACGAGGTATAGAAGCAAACCGATCACCCAACGTATTTTTCTGTTTCACGTTCGTGGGACTCTAGAGGCTCCTTACCATTCCCTGTCACATCCTATCGTATCGTTATTTGTGGCTTTAGAAGTACGAAGCATGTGCTCGTACAGAGAAGACCTTGAATTACTGGATATTACCATGTGCAATAACACGGTTAAACATTTATATTGTATTTTGTCACAATCATTTCATGTGAGAATCAGAAATGAATAAATAAAGACAATGTCATGAAAAGATGTATCTGCGTATACAATTATTGAACCCTCAATCTTTCCCGAACGTCCGACTTGTCGTTCAGATATACTACGGAATTTCGAATTTTTCGTGCCACCTCTTTTACTGTTATATTCTCCTACCTATTCTCTTTTATTATCATATTTTTCTATCAGATTCTGTATTAACAAAGCTCGATTTTCGAAAAATTTCGGAAAATTTCCACGTTCTGTCTTGTAATTGACTTATACTACTGAACTTCGTACCACCTCTTTCAATATCATATGCTGGCAATACAAAGCTCGACTTTCGAAAAATTTCGAAAACTTTTGACGGTCTGTTTTGTAATTGACTTATACTACTGAATTTCATGCCACCTCCTTCGATATCAGAAGAATATGATATAATTGGGAGAACCCAACACAAAGTTCAAGTTTTCGGAATTTCGCATATGGCATCAAATTTTTGTGCCACCTCTTTCACTATAATATTCTCCTAATACAACACTTAATGTTCTCTAAGACACTAATTTAATTCTAATATCGAATATTCATCTCGAGGGTGAAGAAGGAAGAACACATTAACCTGTTATAACTAATGTTCTATAATTCTCACCAAATAAATTACAATGTCAAATGTGTACCTATACAAAATAGAACTAAAATGTAGCATGGTATGGGCCGTTTCGCATGCAGGCGAGTGGTAGTATATAGGTGACTGCAGCTGGTATCATGTGTAGTGTTGACGAGTATGTCTTCTCTTTCTGAGGATCGATCTTGACACGTTCTACCTGAAGACTATCGGCAGTCTTCTTCCCTGACCTGAGAGCTATTGAACACGGAAGATGTTCTCAGAAACTTAAAAAGGAAGCCGCGCGAAATACAGCTGGGTGGAGTTTGAATTGTTGTTCTAATAATATTCCGGGCTAATGATATTCAGGACACAATTCGTGAACCGTAACTCGAAAACATGGAAAAAATTCAACTGAAAACTATTTGTGAATAGTACTATTAGCAAGAACTGAATATTCCTTATACTTCATTTTTACTACGGGTGTGTAATACGATTCGGAGTCTGTATGTATTTGGTCAGATGTGATCGCGTTTACGTG